>ML110993.1:136998-153302 GCA_003697995.1 Taxidea taxus jeffersonii | reverse complement strand
ACTATTATTGTATTCTTGTCAATGTGTTTCTTTGATTTTGTTATTAATTGGTTTATATAGTTGGCTGCTCCCATGTTAGGGGCATAGATATTTAAAGTTGCTAGATCTTCTTGTTGGACAGACCCTTTGAGTATGATATAGTGTCCTTCCTCATCTCTTATTATAGTCTTTGGCTTAAAATTGATCTGATATAAGGATTGCCACCCCAGCTTTCTTCTGATGTCCATTAGCATGGTAAATTGTTTTCCACCCCCTCACTTTCAATCTGGAGGTGTCTTCAGGTCTAAAATAAGTTTCTTGTAGGCAGCATATTGATGGGTTTTGTTTTTTTATCCATTCTGAAACCCTGTGTCTTTTGATTGGAGCATTTAGCCCATTTACGTTCAGGGTAACTATTGAGAGATATGAATTTAGTGCCATTATATTGCCTGTAAGGTGATTGTTACTGTATAGTGTCTCTGTTCCTTTCTGATAATACTTTTAGGGTCCCTCTTTGCTTAGAGGACCCCTTTCAATATTTCCTGTAGAGCTGGTTTGGTGTTTACAAATTCTTTCAGTTTTTGTTTGTCCTGGAAGCTTTTGATCTCTCCTTCTATTTTCAGTGATAACCTAGCTGGATAAAGTATTCTTGGCTGCATGTTTTTCTCATTTAGTGCTCTGAATATATCATGCCAGTTCTTTCTGGCCTGCCAGGTCTCTGTGGATAAGTCTGCTGCCAATCTAATATTTTTACCGTTGTATGTTACAGACTTCTTGTCCCGTGCTGCTTTCAGGATTTTCTCTTTGTTGCTAAGACTTGTAAATTTTACTATAAGATGGCGGGGTGTGGACCGATTCCTATTGATTTTGAGGGGTGTTCTCTGCACCTCCTGAATTTTGATGCTTGTTCCCCTTGCTATATTAGGGAAATTCTCTACAATAATCCTCTCCAGTATACCTTCTGCTCCTCTTTCTCTTTCTTCTTCTTCTGGAATCCCAATTATTCTAATGTTGTTTCGTCTTATGGTATCACTTATCTCTCAAATTCTCCCCTCATGGTCCAGTAGTTGTTTGTCTCTCTTTTGCTCAGCTTCTTTATTCTCTGTCATTTGGTCTTCTATATCACTAATTCTGTCTTCTGCCTCATTTATCCTAGCAGTAAGAGCCTCCATTTTTTATTGCACCTCATTAATAGCTTTTTTAATTTCAACTTGATTAGATTTTAGTTCTTTTATTTCTCCAGAAAGGGCTTTTATTTCTCCTGACAGGGTTTCTCTAATATCTTCCATGCCTTTTTCGAGCCCGGCTAGAACCTTGAGAATTGTCATCCTGAATTCCAGATCTGACATATTACCAATGTCTGTATTGATTAGGTCCCTAGCCTTCAGTACTGCCTCCTGTTCTTTTTTTTGTGGTGAGTTTTTCCGCCTTGTCATTTTGTCCAGATAAGAATCCGCTGTTGTCCTTGTTCTTTTTTTTTTTTTTTTTTTTTTTTAATTTGTCAGAGAGAGAGAGAGAGAGCGTGAGCACAGGCAGACAGAGTGGCAGGCAGAGGCAGAGGGAGAAGCAGGCTCCCTGCCGAGCAAGGAGCCCGACGTGGGACTCGATCCCAGGACACTGGGATCATGACCTGAGCCGAAGGCAGCCGCCCAACCAACTGAGCCACCCAGGTGTCCCCGCTGTTGTCCTTGTTAAGTGAGCTTGGTCTCGGCTGGATTTCTTGTTGATCTTCTGGGGGAGGGGCCTGTTGTAGTGATTCTCAAGTGTCTCTGCCCCAGGCGGAACAGCACCGCCCTTACCAGGGGCCGGGCTAAGTAATCCTCTCAGGTTCGCTTTCGGGAGCTTTTGTTCCCTGAACGCTTTCGGTAGAGTTCCGGAGGACGGGAATGAAAATGGCGGCCTCCCAATCTCCGGCTCGGAGGAGCCGAGAACTAGGGGCCGCAGTCTTCAGTGCGCCTTCAGAGAAAAGCGCTTAATCACTCCCTTCTCCCCAGCCTCCAGCTGTGCTTGGAGAAAATCGTGTGTAATCAGTCTCATCTCACTGGCCTCTGGCTGCGCTCCGAGGTTACCCAGCCTGTGACCAAGCATCTCTGTCTCTGGCAGAGTCCCACCTGGAGTCTCCGAACCCCATAGATCCCTGAGCTCTCCCAGGTCCGAGTCTCCCCGGATCTTATGGGGACCCCTCGCATAGAGCACCGGCCCGTGTCACAGACCATGGCTCTAGGACACCCTGAGAGCTCACTCCTCGGCTCTGTCTCCGCAGCCGTGTTCCCCGCTCTAATACCTGTGAGCTCTGCGACACTCAGACACCCCCGATCCTTCTGTGACCCCGCGGGACCTGAGTCCACGCTGTCCCCGTGAGGTCTTCACCCCAGTTTAGCCTCTGGAGCGATGTCCCTCCGTGGAGCAGACTTTTAAAAGTTCTGATTTTGTGTTCCTTTGTTTCGCCGCTTGCCGGGAGCCAGCCCCTCCCCCCAGGGTCTATCTTCCCGTCGCATTGGATTCTCTTCTCCGCTGCTCCTACCTTTTAGAAAGTGGTCGATTTTCTGTTTGTAGAATTGCTGTTTTTCTTTTTTTCGATCTCCTGTTGGATTCGTAGGTATTCGGAATGGTTTGATAGGCTATCTAGCTGATCTCCTGCTGCCTGATGTCGTCTCAGCCTGCTACCTGGCTAATTGTATTTTTATATTATTTTAAATTTAAGAAATCGCCAAGAATTGTTAACGTAAAGTGATCTATATATAGGTATACATCATCTCCAGCAGCTCTGAAGTAGACAGGTTCTCTCCTGAAACTACTACTCACTCTGAGGTGACTATTTTGCTATTTGTTGGCTTCAAATTCCAGTAGATTCTATTATGAGTCCAGGAAGTTGCTTGTGTCTCTAACCTGGAACTATAATAGGAAGTTGTGCACATGTGAGATGTGGGACAGCCAGGAAGCCTTCTCCCCATCTAGCACTAGTTTCCTGTAGAGGCCCTTCTTCCGGATTCACTCCCCTTGGAGCTCATTCCTTTGTGTTAAGCTTTGTGGACATCTGAGTATTACAGAATCTTAGACTTTTAAATCTAGAAGGAATATTAAAGATGGATCGAAGCACTCTCCTCAGTCTGTAGATAAGGAAACGGAAACTCAGAGCTTTGTCCACGGTCTCACTCTGAGAGCTGTAGAACCAAGACTAGAGGGAAGGCCTTCTGAAGGGCCTTTCACTATGTTCATTCATCTACTCATTCTCTAACTCATGGCATAATCAGGATTCTTCCAGGTGCAAGTGAGAAAAACCCAACTCTGACATACTTCAAGAAAAGAAGAAACTTTATGAGCCTTCAAGCACAATAGAATCCAGTGGGTCAAGCAATGTCTTCAACGCATCGTATGTCTCCCAATCTTGTCTCCACTTTTGTCCATGCTGGCTTCATGGATGGATGGCAATGTGCCTCCCCTCTTACCACCCTTCCCTCAGAAGTTAGAGGTGTGCAACCTGTTAGCTTTAATTCTGCAAGAGTGAGAAAGGCTCACTTTCCTCCCTTAGGCAGGGCTCTGCACCCCAAGCCTCTCCCTGGGTTTCTCAGAAAAGTGCTGATATTAAGTCTCATGGATTTACGATGGGTAATGCACCTGTCCTTGAACCAAAAGGAAAGGACTTTGCACTGTTGGCAAAGGAAAATAAAATCAATGCTGAGTAGTTTGATGCAACCACAATTTGCTTCATCTACCTTCTATGTCTGAGAACTTGTGCTGGGTGTCTGTGTAGTATCTGTCGTTAATACATTTTTTTTAGTTAGTTGATTTTTCAAAATGAGCATGTGGGCAGAAAGTTGGACCAACAGAAATGCAGCAGAGGAAAGATTTTGTTGGATGTGTTGAAGGGGTGATGGGGAGGCAACAGGGAGAGGCTTGGGGTGCACAGCCCTGCCTAAGGGAGAAAAAGTGAGGCCTGAATGAATGTCAGTGGGTACCAGAGGACTGGAGAGATCTGGAAAAAGACCATGTGGTGAACCAGCAGGGAGAATCTATCTGCTCAGCTCTGGGGGTGACCGAGCCTGGTTCATTCATTCAAGTACTTTCGGAGGGGTAACTGTGGCCAGCTACTGTGCCAGGTGGTAGGGACACAGGGGTGGCAAGGCAATCCTCATGTTGTACCAGCAGCGCATTACACCAAAGATCAATGTAGTGATTGCCAGAAGGGAGAAGTCTAGAATGTTCCAAGAGAATATACACTGAAGCAGCTGGCTGCATGGAGTTGAGAGAGCAGGCAGTGAGGCAGATAGAGAAAATAGCCTGGAGAAACATTTAGAGTGACACTGGAAGGACGAGGAGGAGGTTTGCTAAGGTGTGAGAGGGGCCAGGACAAGGGAAAGCACTCCAGGCAGAGGATATCCAGAGCCTCTGAGAAAGTGCTCAAGGTAACAGGGAAGAGACTGGTGCATTCTGAGCTTTCCTAGGAAGGTTGGCCAGTGGCGGGACACAGAGTGAGGGAGGCTGATAAGAGCTCAGGCTGGAGAAGGAAGCAGGAGCCAGACTGGGCTACAATTTGGGTTGTAGGAGAGATTTTATTTTATTGACAGCCTTAGATTTGTGTTTTCAGAAAGCCTTCACTTGCTGTGGGTAGAGAAAGATGAAATGGGGTGCAACTACACAGTCCGAGCGCCCAAGATTGGTGGTGGCTTGGCTTGCAGTAGTGACAGTGGAAATGAAGAGAGAACAGCTACATTTGAGAGGTATTTGGAAATCTTGGTTTTGCAGAGATGACTTCTGCAGTCATTGGACAGGCAGTGCAATATAACTGTGGATTTGTGAAAGTTTCACATTTTCATTAGCTGGTCGAATTGTGGCTTTTATTTTCCACGACAGTATTAAATCAGCTGGGGATTAGGCTGGACATAATTGTTTTATGGCTAAATGTATCCCATTGTAATAAATAATGGCCATTTATCAGCCTGCCACGTGCCTGATTTAAGAGTACAAGACCACAGGGAACTTGGTTGAGCCTACAGATTTGGTGACTAAACTAAAGATAAAGGAATGGGATTTTAAATTCTGGTGGCCCTGAAGAATGTTCTGGGTTCTACAGCCAGCTTGCTTGCTGCAGTTTAGATAATCCCTTAAATCTGCTGGAGCTCACATTCTCCTGATGCATATTCTTGGACTGACAAATGGGACAAGTGGTCGGGTTGAGATACAAGTTCAGTGGTGGGACGAAAGAACCCTGGTGGGTGGGTGTGGAAGACTCGGGCGGGGGGGCGAACATGCTACCATTGTGGTGATCCTCTAGAGAGCTGACTTTGCTATATCAGGAGCTGGGAGCTATGCACCAGGAGGAGGGAGACCACCAAGATCAGTGCCCCCAACACTGTGATACTTTCAACCGAGGCCAAAGGCAAGAGCCGGGAGTGACCAGGGTTGACGGCTGGACTGAAATGGCAGAAAGTGAGCATCCATCCCTTAAGCAAACGAAGCTATGGGATCATCAGGGATCCCTGAGAGCCATGCTGCAATGGGGGCAATTTGCATTTGGATGAGTTTTCAGGGGTGATTCCTTAGTAAGCAAATCAAGTGAGATCAAAAGTAGCACCAAGCCACAGTGGGGAAAAAGGAGTCTGTATATATATTAATGATTTCTGTGCATGAAATGTACAACCAAAATGGGGTTTGGAAACCCTGACACCTTTTTGCCCACGATGTGTAGATAGCCCTCGTGTGCCGAAGATCAAATAATGATGGAAACCAGGGGGAAAAATGTTCGCTTTTAGCCCACCCTGCGGCCAGAAGCAGGATAAAGGAAATAATAGCTAACACTATGGGGCATCTTCTACATGCCAAGTGTTTTTAGTCATTTCATATATACTGACTTAGTTAATCCTCTTAACAGTCTTCTTAGACAGAGGTTATTATTTCTACTGAAAAATGAACAGACGGATCCCAGGACCGTTATGTGGCTTGCACAAGGTCCCCTGCTAGTTAGCAGCAGAGCCAGGATTCACACCTAGGCAGTCTAGTTCCAGAGTCACACCTGTCGCCTCTCCGGTGCATGAGATGCCTTGTCTGGTGTCTGTGGGCATCAGTCATCACATGCTTTTGAGTGGTGACTGAATTACCTGAATTTCAATATTAACTGACGTTAACTGCCCATCTTGGAGTGCTGTGGCTTACATGACTTTTGAGGTTCCTCAGAGACCTGGCAGAAGTGCCCGGCAAAAGCGAACACCAATCAGTAATATGGTTCTGAGACCTCAAGGATTGCGGGGAAACTTGTGGCCGTGCTTTATAGGGCTCATCCTTCCTCCCATCTCTCTAGGGCAGCAGAGGATGGGTCTGGATCTGTGGCTACCATTCCTCTGTCCCCCCTCTACCCCACCCCAGCAAGTTTCTTCCAAACAGGTCATCCCACCATCTAGGTCCTGGTGAAGGAGCATTTTCAAATGTTGTTATCCCCCATTTCCCAGAGTGTATGCTTCAGTTAGGATTAGGGTAGTAGCCACAAAACAGGTGAAATCCAAAAGTGAGAAAATAGGTGATCAGATGAGAGGAGTGGAGGATGTGGGACGAGTAGGTCACAAGGGATTAGGGTCCCGGGAAGGCTGGTGGGAGGAAGGCAAGGGCCTGGCCTTTCCGGGGCCCTAATCCCTTCCCCATACTTCCGTCAACACTGGGCAAGTGATATGGTGGCGAGTTATCAAGGTTGTGAATCTGGCTCAGGGACAGGTGAGTTTGTAAACTGGATACACTGTGGGGCATTGGTCATGGACCTGCAGCTGGCCCTCGGTGTGAGAGTAGGGCAGAGGTGTGGCTGGCTGAGCAGGAGTGGAGCCTGAATAAGGAGGATGGAGAGGGAGGAGCAGCGAGCCAGGCAGAGGGTCCTATCCACAGTCATATCCACCCACACTTCAGGCAGAGCGCAGCCCACTCGATTTCACAGATGGCTAAACTCAGACTATGGGTGTAGACCTCTGTTGTTGCCTTTTGACTGTCTGGATGTTACCCGTCTGCATTCCATATTTCACAAGGAATCTTGATTCTTTTCAACTTCTCTTCCCCCTTTAGGCCAGATTTCCTAGACCTGAAGAGTGATGGCTCAAGGGTGACCTTACCTAGTTCTGAGAATTTGTCTTGTTCAATCAAAAGTCATCCTAGGTCAATCATGCTTGATAAGAAGCGTGTCCATTCTGTCCTCTTCCCCACTCTTGAGCTTCTTATCACTTTACCTTTCTGAAGTTCCATTCACTAATCTCTAAAAGATATTATATATATATAATATTTTATATATATATATATATATATATATATATATATATGGCCATCACACTGGCCGCAATGCATTCATTCTTGAGTTGTTTTTATTACTGCCCATACTTCTAAACCACTTCTCATTCCTGAATTCATGGAAGAGTTGAGTACTCCTAGCTCTGTTGAAAAACCACCCCCCTCCCCACCTCCCACCTATGAAAATGCTACACTGGCTGAGACTTACTACAGGATCTCTCTGTTGGTAACACAAAACCTCTTTTGCGAGAGGACCTAAAGTTCGTCTCTGGTATTGGTGGAGAGTTCAGGATGCCTCCAACCACCTTCAGGGTAACCCAGTAAGGTTCTATTTAACAGCTCCCCTTCCCCTTGGGTCCAGCTCCCTGGTGAGGAGTTCTGGGTTTTGATGGGCAGGGATGAAATCTCATTTACCTTTATTGCACCAAATAATCTCTGGCACATACTAGGGGCTCCAATGTAATTTGAAAGCATTAGCTGATTTTTTGGGACACCCTCCTTGAGCTTAGGTTTGAACTTACAATGCTTCTTCACATAAGAACTTCCGTCTGTGAACTACTTATTGTGTGAAAGCAACTGTTTAATTTTTCTAAAATGAAAAAGAAAATCTAATTCAGAGATCATTTAGTGAGTATCAAAAGCAAAAATGGTATGGTAAAAATTTTAGCCTCTTCCATCTACTCATTCTATTCTAGGTGTGGCACGTCCTTTCTTACTGTTTCCTTTTTTAAGTCAAAGATTCCCTGTTGGTGTATTTTCATTTTCCAGAAGTAATTTCTTATGTGCTTTTCTATGTTAATAAAAATGAAGATACTAAATATGGGTTGTATTAACTACATTTGATCTATTAATAGGCTGACCTAATGATCCACTCCAGCAGGAAATGTCTTTCCCTCCCCCAAATTCTTGCAATTTGTTGCCTAAGCAATATATTTAGTTCTTTGCGCATGCATCTCTGGATTTCTGTACCTGCTTAATTTTCTTCAAGGAGATGGTCTTTTGAAGGGGCAGTCACAGAATATTGGCTGTGAAAATAAATTTGACAATGAGTTCCCCAACAGGTGATGTTTTCACATGGGGAAGTCCTACTGCAGAAGCTAAATGAAGAGTTGTAGTGACAGTGGGGGTGGCAGTCCAAAGCAGAAGATTTCTGCCTGGGAGAATCCCGGATTTATTCACGATCAGCAGTTGAGATGTAAAGGTGATCTGGAACTTGGTGGAATCATTCTGACCCTGGATATGGTTCTTATAAGAGACTCCTATCCAGAGAAGCTCTGTGTCTTTCATTTCTTATAGTCCTCACCAACCTTTGGCTCTCCTGCAAATGTTACTCGAAAGGTAACTTATATCCTCAGCCACTTCCCTTACCAACATGGTAGATGCCAGCCTTCAGTAGAAATTCTCTAGTTTTGAACCACAGTGTATTCTTCCTTTACCTTTATTCTAAGGTCATTTGTAGGACTAAATGCCAGACCGTGAGAGGTGAAACCAGGGCAGTTGATTTAAAAAGTACAATACTTTAGAAAGTGACATCAGTGTACGTAGAATTGTGGGGGCACAACATGCGGGGGGAGGGGCGCGACAAAATGACTTGTGAATGTCTCTCTCCGTGACCTGTTTTGACCAAACTTTATTATGCATTTAATGGAGTTATGACAAAGAGGAGGAACCAAAACACATGGGGATCACAGAGGCTGTTATGTTTATTGTGTAGAACAGACAGTGATAATCCACTAAAGAAATATTTTCAACAAGCAAGCGATTCAAAGTACAATCATAGACAGCAACTCTACATGAAGAACAAAGAATAAAGTTAGAAGACACTCAGAGAAACAGGGAGAAAGTCAACTGCAGTTAAACGTCTTGATACTTTTCTCCTGCAAATATACCTAAACTTGCAGAAATGGTAGAAAAGTTAAATGTCCAGTCTTACTTAGCCGAGACCAACAACAGCAAAGAACAGTCCTATAAAATTTATCTCCCACAAAAATAAACTATATATATAAAAATTTTATGATGTTCTTACTGTTCCATTGGCCATAAGCTTTTTTTTTTTTCAGTATGAAAAATGAGGTATACTGGGGCTTAAGAGGTAGTAGTGTGTTTTGATTGTACAACGTATAGGAAATAAAAGAGTAACTTCATCGGAGGTGAAAATCGCTCGGTGCTCTGAGTTTGGCCAATATGAGCAACTTACTTCAGTTTTCTGAGGTGGCCAATGAGGTCTCGAAGGGGCCCAACCGAGGATATGGAATGGGACTTTTATTTTTATAAGCCACTGTTTCTTTGCTTATTTCATGCACAGTTAACGGTAAGGTTGAGTTTTAATTCTCTCCGTAGCTCCTTTGGTGATTCCCAACAGTGAGCCATCTGCCAGTCTCAGAGAGGTATATGGGCTCTGAAATGACCTCCCTGAAGCGACTGGAAGAGAGATTATGAGTTTCATTTGGCTTCTGTACCGAAAGCCATACCGACTCAAGCCGTCATGAGAAGCTACCTCCTGGCCCAGTTGATAATACCATGTTAAAAAGTCAGCACACTCACTAGAAGAGAAAGCAATAAAAAACAAAAAAAACTACATAAGAAGCGATTAAAATAAATCTGGTTGAGACATATTACAAAAATCACATTTGCGTAAAATACATGAAAATATCTGTCAAGCATATTCTCATAGTCGACGAATCTTAAAAAACATATCTTTTTTGATTGCATCATGCAAAAAGTTGAGCTGGTTGCATCACACCTAGAAAGCTTCAAGTTTCTTTGAAGGTTGGCTTTTATTTTATCTAGATCTTTGCAGGAAGTGTGTGAAAATGCGTTCCTTTCTAGCAAACGTCTCTTACAAAAATAGTCTGGACTGGGGCTAGCGACAGTCTGAACGATTTCAGACACTGACAAAAATGAAGGCTGCAAGTCACAAGTTCATTCCTTTTGAAGTCTGGAGGTAGGTCTTTGCAAGTCAATTAGTCCATTTCCTTAAACAACTCATTTTGAGGTACAAACTGGGAGGGTAAGATTTAAACGTTACAGTCAAATTTTGTGTGCTGTGTGGTGTGACTGAGGAAAATTATCCTTAAGAACCTAGGAGCGACTTGGTTTAGAAAACAAAACAAAACAACAAACAATATTCAAGTTAATGTAGAAATCTAGCAGAGAAGCTGAAACAAGTATTTGTAAAATTTTAATTAAAAAAAAAAATAGAAAAACACATAGCCATGCTGAAACACAGTAAGGAGACTGCCTCTTTTACTGTTATGAAGTGTACAAAAAGAACCACAGATGATTCACATCACCTATACCCATTACGTTTTTTTTTCTTGCATTGCTTGTGTATAGCAGCATGTAATAAGTACTAGACTGTAAATTAATTGTAACATTCAGAGGTAGTATTGAGTAGTGGGGATATATTATTGCATCTCTGGCTAAAAGTGCAGTTTGAATGAAGAGACGGTGAACGGAAGCCAAAGTCAAGGACCTCAGTCAACCATCCTATGTCAAAACGTATTACTTGAAGTAATACATACGCTTGATTTGAGGTAAGTGGTATTTAGGTCTTTCACGGAAACTGATACATAATGAAGAGAGGAGAGAGTAAGAGAGAGAGACTGCTTTTTTTGTGTGTGTTTTAAATTGCAGTATAACTCTAGCCAAAGAAATTTAGATTTCGCTCCTCCCACCTCATCATTCAGGTGAGCTCATCATGCTTTATTCTGCTGTACTTTCTCGTTAAATTACCGAGAGGATAATTTTGCTTGTCTAGGTTCCTTAAAGGCTTTGAGGGTAACAAGTGTGATTCCTCGCTAAATGGCATTTGGCTCTGTAGGAAGTAGGTTCCACCCGGACGAGTGTTTTCCTGAAAACGAGTGCCATGAGTACATTTAGTACTCCTGCTGATATGTGTGAGAGCCATAAATAGAGGAGTTGGCAACATTTGCTTGCTTACTTCCCTTTTTGAAAAATGAACATAACCTTTTCTGGTTCGTTAGCTGAGTGAAAGGATTCATCAGCATTTCGTCTTATTTAGAAACAAAAGTTAAAAAAAATCATCAAGTAAGTGTCTACGAGATTATACGAGAAAGAGAGTAGTATCTAGTCCTATCTTTGGTGTTCTAAACAGAAGTTTCACTATGGCGAGCGGGTCGGGTGGTGAGGTGTACAGAGTGTTGAACACCGTGCCTTTCCTTCGGGAATGCCCGACGTCATGAGTGTGACACGTCACGAGTGTGACACTTTCTCGTCTGTGTGCAGTGCGGTGATGGACTAAACCAGATTCAGAGTCTTTTCTCACCCACCCGCTCTTGCTTATCGGTTCGACAAACTATTAGTAGGTTAAGAAAAAAGAAAACAGTAATTAAAAGTTGCATTGTTAAAACTGTGTCCCCTGTGTTTACAGCAGTTTTTCACTAAACCTGGGACTGTGAAGGGATTACAAAGAAGGTGATTAATATAGTCCTTTTTAAGGTTATGTGATTTCTGCCCCCCCAACCCCCGCCCCGCCCCCGCCCTCCCCTTCCCCACCCCAGATGAAAGTGGAAAGACCATGGCAATAGAGAGGAAGTGGTCACTGCAGTGTCTTCTCCCTTCAAAAGATCCAACTGCTGCTGAGGTAGAAATTGAATGTCGGCGTCCCCTAATCCTCTTCCGCGGACTCTTGTGAGGATGTCTCTTCAGTCTCCTCCTGGAACACACAGAGGGCACAACCGTTACACCGTGTGGGCCGTTCTTACCAACGGTTCAGAGGTGGCCTCTTTCCACAGCCCTACGATGGCTGGCTTCCGAAGAGGATGTGGGTGATTGGCAAGCCCTCATTCCCAGGGCTTCTTAAACCGTAACTGAGGGATCAAGGTGTTGTTTTCTCCCAGAGCAGCCATGAGCTGCTGTTGTTGACTTAAGGCTTGACATCATGGCGGCTGGTCAGCAAATTCAATTGTTTGCAGTTCAGAGGATGTCAGGCCAACGTAAGCTTACTCACCAATTACAGTAAAAAACAAATAGATTTTTCCCAATAGCGTGCCGGCAGACAGTTTTAAAAACCAGGGCACCAGTAAGCCAAAAATAAAGGGAAATCCTTTCTCGAGACACAAATGAACCTGTTCTGAAGATACTGGTAGTCAGAGCGGATATTCGCATGATGTTTCCTAGATGCTTGTAGGCATGGCTGGTTTTTGTTCCCATTTGATAGACAGGAAAGTCAAGGCACAGCAGGGAATGCACCCTAAGTTACAGAAGGAATAGGGCCAGGAATCGGGCCAAGCCAGACGGGCGCAAGAACCCTTGTGAGACCATGAGGCCACCACCTCAGTGCAGGGGCAGCAGACTGTGCCTGAAAGGGTGGTGAGAACTGACTACTAACTTCCTTTCCAAACTGAGTTCCTGATTCTTGTATTTATTAAAGCACATTTTAAGACAATGAGCAAAGTTTGGCCTGCCGGCTGGATGTCAATACTAAATCCACATCCACCAAACATGTAACGGTGAGCTGGCCAAGCAGACAAAATCTAATATATATGTTTTTGCAGGGCCTCCTCTTGGTATAAGTCTAATTCTTCCTTCTCTTTTTTCTTTTCTTTTTTTTCCTGATTCCTTATGGCTCTGGAATTTGTTGGAGTTTCTGCAAGCTGGCTTGAGCTGCACGGTTCTCTTTCCCTTTGCTTATTTAACAAATGTGTAGTACCTTTCAGGACATGGGTGGTAAAGCGGAGACAATAAACATTTCTGATAAAAGTGTCGTTAGCGAGAGGATGATTTTTATCAAACGCTGCACATTGTCTCATAAGACGGCATGTGAAAAAGATCTGGGAGAAGAGGTAAACATTTACTCCTGCAGCCAGCGGAGCCCCTTTAAGAACGGCCAGCTTAAACAGCTTATAACAGTCTTCATACTTTAATAGATTTGATTTTCCACATGGCTTCATTTTGTCTGGGTGGCTAACTGACACAATTTATACCTCTCTTCCTTTCCCAGGTCACTACAGTACACCATTCAGTAAAGCATGCCTTAAAGCTTGTCTGCATTATATGACCAAACTTCCATTCATTAGTGTTTGAAACCCTTCAGCTGTGAAGAGCTCCTAAATGCTACCATGTGTGACGCTTTTGCGTAAGAGCAGCAAACAGGAGGGAAGAAACCCACACAAACGGGCACTCACACACTCACACGAATGCAGGCTTGTGCTGTAGCGTGCGCACACACACACGCACGCGCACACTCACTCTCCCTCACGCGCTCTACCCCGGACTTTAATCACAGACCCCTGCTTACTGCAAGCCCCTTGCAAAAGGTTTCAAACATTCTCTTCCCCCAAAGACAGAGAAAGCTGTACATCCTGGGAAGAAACACACATACAAATGAATGGATTACAGCTTAAAAAATAGAACCACGGCAGCATCAGATCATGAGATTTCACACTGGTTTTGTTTAGTCTGCTTCAGGTTATGTGGGAAATGTGGAACGTAGGAAGCCACCTCCCCTCCGCTCCCAACCCCCACACGGAGGGCTCCACATATTAAAGCAGCAGGTTTATACTTCTTGATAGGCAACAGGCCATGACCCCAGAGATTCTCTCTGGAGTCCTGGCCCCAAAGGAGGATGTAGCATGATCAAAGCCATGGACGGACGTAAGAGAGACATGCCAAGGTTCAGCTGCCCTATGACCTTGTCTTTTCACTTAATATTTAAATTCCAGAAAGTCACTAAGCTGTTCGGCAGATCCACTCTTCATCCGTCCCCCCATGACTCACTTCTCATTATGACACAAGGTATGAGCTCAGGGTACGGCTCTGAAACAGACCACAGCATAAAGGCTGGCATGTAAACTGTATTCCTTCTTCTTATGGTTAACAAATCAAGAGAGCTCAGTTCAAGCTGGAAAACCTTCTGGATTTCGCTGTAATTATTCCAATTTCCAGCTGCCCGATTTCTCTATACTATCTAGAAACCAGAGTACTTCCAAATCCGGAAGGAAACAGAATTTTCAGGCCATGAACTTACAAAGGCCTTGCAGTGGATGGAATGCGATCCGCTTTTCAAAACATTCCCAGAAACTTTGCTTGATTTGAGCTCTTGAAGCTCCCGAGATGTAAGTGGTTTATTTAAATCCCTTAGACACAACTCAGCTGAAAATGATGGTTCCTCATATTGTTTCCTTTACTTAACAGCTCTTAACACAACACGGATAGTTGTTTGATTAGTGTATCTTTCTGCTGACCTTGAAATTCTTCTCCTAGTAGCTGTCAGTTAGTACCGGGTATGTGGGATGTCAGAAGTTGGGAGCCTCAGTCTGTTAACTTTGGGAGGTAAGGTGGCTTTCACATGCTCTGAATGATGGTTTTCTCAAAAGCCTAGTTACTGGAGTGTTCCCTCATCTTGGCATGGCTCCGACTGGCCACCCTCCAGGGGATAGCATGGCTGCCAAGCACATGACGGTGGGGCGTGGGGCACTTCTCACCTCTGCAAACCTCTGTTCTCACCTTTTCAGTGACTTAACTTTCCCTACATGTGTGGTTGCTGTAACAAAACTATTGGTATAATTAAGAGAAGAAAAATCTTCCCTGTCAGGAAAGACATGAACTTGGAAAACCCACCCTCAGCGGCCCTGAGTGTCATGGCTGACCAGATCTCATACGGGGCCCTTCTGTGGTGCAAAGTGTGGATGGAAACCAGTGATGTAAGGGAATAAGCAGCTGGCTCTGGCATCCCCAAGGAATTTTATTTCCATAGGAGAGTAATTGGTTGGGACCCCTGAGATTCAATCCTCTTCAGTGACTTTGAAGACACTGTGACTCATTCTAGACGATGGCATCCACCTTGAAGTAGCTATTTAAATTCCTTCATGGTTGCAGCATGTGGCCAAAGGACCTTTGAGCTTGGGGAGCCCCCAAGAGCAATTCTGGGCAATAAGGACATGGCAACTCGAAAGTCAAGGAGTTAGACACATCTCATTAGAAGCTAGTCTGCAAGGTGGGAAGGCGAACGGCGGCAGTCTGGTCAAGGAGGCGAGCTGTTGGAATGGGGCTTCAGGAATGCAGGATAAAAGGATTTTTCCAAGTGCAAGTGCACAGTGACATTTTTATGGGCACCAGCCACCAAGAACCCTGAACACTGAACAGCTCCCAGCCATTCACGTGGCTACTTTACAAAGACAACTGGGGCTGCACCACATCAGGGCAAAACATACGAGTGTTTTGGGCAGAAAACTGATGAGAAGGAAAGGAAAGTGGGCAGAGCTGGAGAGCTATATTTTTATTATGACTCCTGGAAAATTGCCCTCATTTTGCCTAAGTTTTTCTTTTCGTTCGTGGAAAAGAGGAATTTAATAAATGTAACTCTTTCACTGCTTTGGTTAAGCTTGAACGAAAGCCCCACTGAAACCCAGAAATACAGTTTGCACTTATCTCCATCCTGCATGTGGCGTTTACCTTTG
This sequence comes from Taxidea taxus jeffersonii, assembly GCA_003697995.1. Taxonomy (NCBI): domain Eukaryota; kingdom Metazoa; phylum Chordata; class Mammalia; order Carnivora; family Mustelidae; genus Taxidea; species Taxidea taxus. The sequence goes on along the minus strand of ML110993.1, from coordinate 137,637 downwards.
GGTGTACTTCCGCTCATGGACTCGAAAGGAGGAAGAAGACAGCCCAATATCCGACCTTATCCCCTAATGCTTGATGGAATTTTAAAACGTCTAAAGGGTCTAATCATAGATCTTAGCACACAGACACAAGTGAGGGTGTGTGCTGGAGGAAAGTTTAGTACTTAACGTGAGAGCCGAAGCTCTGGGTTTAATTTTCAGATGCAGACTAAACAGCGGGTCTGCAGTGGAAGCGAGGCCAGTGAATTCTAAATGGAACCGGGAAACGGAAATATTCTCCTTGCAAATTTTAGGACTCGGGTCCCCACAATCTCCCTCTTTCTGCGTAGTAACGAGTGCAAAATCACAGAAGTCCACGTTGGCTTTAACAAATCCTTATTCTTTTCTCCTGATGGCAAAGAATTCTGCGACTCCTTTGTTAAGAATGCTGGCTAAAAATCCATTTGTAATTTCAGCTATCTTGCCAATAAACCTAGAAATACCTGATTGTCTAGAAAAAGTCGTTATAGGGGCCCCTGGGTGGCTCAGTGGGTTAAGCCTCTGCCTTCGGCTCAGGTCATGGTCTCAGAGTCCTGGGATCGAGCCCCGCATCGGGCTCTCTGCTCTGCCGGGAGTCTGCTTCCTCCTCTCACTCTCTGCCTG
>ML110993.1:0-136988 GCA_003697995.1 Taxidea taxus jeffersonii | reverse complement strand
CTCTCTGCTCTGCCGGGAGTCTGCTTCCTCCTCTCACTCTCTGCCTGCCTCTCTGCCTACTTGTGATCTCTCTCTGTAAAAAAAAAAAAAAAAAAAAATTAAAAAAAAAAAAAAGAAAAAGTTGTTATAGTCTCATGACAGATTCTTTTTGTCATCTTAATATGTTCGACTCCTTAAGGACTCAGAAGGACACATATAAGAGTTTTTCACGTTCCTGAATGTCTCCGGCCAGTCCCATCAGAACAGAAAAAATGGACTCTGCCTCAGCAGAAAAGACCAGAAACGGATTTTTCAAGTTCCATCTGCAGCTAAGTGGCCCGTTAGACCACAGAGCTGCGTTTTTCTATTTCTCCGTCAGAGATTTTAATTTAAAATGGATTGAGGCTGTTTAACTTAATGGAAAGTAATTATTTCCTCCAACTAGGAAAACTTTACATCAGATTTTTTAAAAATATGTTAAATGGAACATATAAAAACCAGATATTCTGGCAAGTGGAAGGTATTCTGGTGGAAATGCTAGGAGGGAAATATACTTTTTAACAGGAGACTTAAGAAGTTGGGATATTGAAGGCATTTTGTACCCTGTCCTTTCTTTATTTTAACTTTATGTGTCTAGAAATACACAAGTGTTGGGACCACCTTGCATGTGTTACCATCAACTTAATAAAGTCAGTGCTGAGGTCTTTACTGAGGGGCGTTTAAGGAAAGGAGGTTGATCCTGGAGGTCGCTGACCACCAACATCAACCCTAACATTAATGGCTTGTGTAACTCATGCCATATTCTCACTGCGTCAGGCCAGTAGTGACAATACCCATCTAACTGTCCAGCAGGCTGTGAGGAAAAAATGTGACCATCAAATGGGAAAATTTTGAAGGAAAAAAAACCCCAAACAGTATAAGATCTTGCAAGATATAGTGTGGAATAATTATTATTAATTATATTTAGTCATTCTATCTTTATTTATTTAACCTGTGATTCAACGAGAGATGGCCGAGAAAGAAAATCTTAAATAACATCTCCAAAAGAAAACAAACAAGATGTCTTTGGTTTCTAAAATGCATTCTTGTTTTTCTCTTCACCCTTGATCAGGGTTCTGTCACTGAAAGTATCGTATATGGAGGTAATATTCAACCCCAGGATGCTATAGATTTCTTTCCTGGGGTGAAGGGGTATTTACCAATATCTTGAGAAGAAAGTCACACTTCACAGATAGGGAAATCATTTCATGTGTAAACTAATTGCGAGTTCCAGCATCCTGTAAGTCACCATTTCTGAGGGCCATGAGCTCTATTGATTTTCCATGCCAGTTCTAATGCTTACTGAAGGAGCCTCATGTTTGAAAAACAGCTATAGATGTAGCAAAAGGATTTTTGCATGAAGGAAGCATTCAGAAGAAGGAAATTTATTTCAAATCTCCAAAACTATTGAGGAATGTCTTGTTTTTATATAGTTTTAATTTTTGTTTGTTATTATTTAGTGAGGGGGAGAGAAAGAATCTTAAGCAGGGTCCATGCTCAGCACAGAGCCTGATGCAGGGCTCGATCTCATGACCCTGAGATCATGACTTGATCTAAAACCAACAGTCGGTTGCTTAGCCGACTGCGCCACCCAGGTGCCCTGGCAAAATTTTTAAGAATGATTACATCAGAGGGTGTTTAGTAGTTCTACTCCAGATGTGTTTATTGGTGGCAGAGACCAACAGAAAATTTCTCTTGCTTTTCTATGTGTGTAAATTTTTGCATATTTGTTGTGTTTGTTGCCAGGGAAGAGAACATTTCTGGATTTTAATGAAATGTTTTTCACCGAACATTTTTCATTGTCCTGAGTTAGGACTTTTGAATAAAATTAGGAAAATATCACTAATAGTAGTGACTCAACAAACAATTTCTCAATATATATTCGAGTGTCCAGCAAACACTTCCTGAATGTAAGGGAAGTGTCTTGGACAAAACAACATGTTGTTATTCAAACATTAAGGATATATTTATTTTTTGGAAAGACCAGGCTTATAAAACCAGTTACTATTTATTCGTATTAATTTGGGCTGGCATGTTTGGATAACGAGAAGAAAGTTTGCATATTGACTCAAAAATTGGTTTTTATTCAACTCGCCTCAAAATGAAGGGGAAACTCAGGTAGACATTGCCATTTTCCTTTCTAGCCTGATCTATGGACTTTACCACATGGTTAAAAACAATCATACTTAAACAACAACATCAACAACAACAACAACAACAACAACAACAACACAAGAAAACTTCCTACAGGAAATCTGGCAAGCCCAGAAACAGTAAATTTTGCCCTGTGGAGGTTTATCTCCAAATTAACTGATGTTCTTTCACTTCTGTTGGAAGTCTTCTGTCTGAGATAGTCCCTGACAGGGGTTCACCTTGCCCATATTCCTTTATTACGAAGATTAGCCAAACTAAGTACTTTGTTCGGTTATGGCTAATAACCATTTTGATATGTTTCCTTGACCTACCTCTGTGCTATTATATCCCTGCACGACTTTACCGGAAGGGTTAAACTATGGTTCCTACTGTGCTAGGCTCTCCTTTTCCCTGGATCTCTGCAATGTCAGAGGTCAGAGGTTAAATCAAAAAGTATTTCCTATACAACAAAACAGTGCCACTCAGGCCGGGCTTTGATAGAATTCTTCAGGTTTTGCCAGTTGGTACCAAACATTTACGGGCCCACAAAATGTTTTACCACTTGAAAGAGCATAAGTAGGAAAATAAATAAATCAGTACCCTTTACGACTTCGGCAGCATAAATCACTGCATTCCCTGAGTGAGTAGAAGAGTGACTATTTGCAAGTCTGATTTATTAGGAACTATTTACTGCATTGGCCAAGGTATCATTTAAAAGACGAGTGTTAGACTGAGAATGCTCTCCCCTGTCTCCCTCCTCCTCTCTCCTTTGTGTGTCTAGACCAAGAGCCCCCAGTAAAAATGCCTCCTTTAAGAACAAGATGCTGACTGCAATTCATCAACTTGCTTGTCCCAAAATGAAATCTCTCATTTTGCTCCAAACAATGTTTAGGTTGTCTGAAATGTAAACATCCTTAAAATGGCCCTTGAAGTCCCTGTAAAAACATTCAAGCTTTTTTTTTTTTTTTTTTTAAATAAGGGGTGGGGGGAAATCCCATGATAACCAGGCTTCCTGAGAATTCTTTGCCCAGGTACACCACCCACGGAAGTCGTTCCTTGCAGGTAAGAACTCTGCTTGGAAACAGAAAGCTTTGTTTCTACTCTTTAGGAACTTTCCAAGCCTCTCACTGAGAAACTAAAAAGGAGCAGGTTTCTACCTGTCTGAATTGCTGGAGGTGGAGCTTGCTGGGGCAACAACCATGAGGAAATTGGGTTGAAAGTTAAGGAGAACCGTTAGGATTTTTAAAACCAGTTTTCCCTTTGGATGGGACTCAGGTGAGGAAAAAAATATCTGAATTAAAGAGCAGGAGTCACTTGTGATCTCCGCTTAAAGACTTTAAAGAAGGAAATCAAGAAACAGATAATTCAATGAACCAGCAAAACCTTTTTAGAAGTCTGCAATGGCATGAGATTTATTCTTATCAAAATAAAAACTTGAAGGGGCGCCTGGGTGGCTCAGTGGGTTGAGCCTCTGCCTTCGGCTCAGGTCATGATCTCAGGGTCCTGGGTTCGAGCCCCACATCGGGCTCTCTGCTTAGTGGGGAGCCTGCTTCCTCCCTTTCTCCCCCCTATCTCTCTGCCTACTTGTGATCTCTGTCTGTCAAATAAATAAATAAAAAATCTTAAACAAATATATTAAAAAAATAAAAATAAAAACTTGAAGAACAATGCTCTATCAATAATGAGAACTGGCTACCCTTACGGTGTTATCTTATAAAAACAACAATGACAATAAATCCTACCACCATTTCCTACTAAAGTTAAGGACACGATCCACATGGTGGAGAAGTCAACTGCTTCAAATTGCTAGAAAACGGACAGATTAGCTAATTTCTAATTTTTGCTTAATTTGTCATTTTAAATAAAAATATAGCAGAGTTCCCCCATAAACTGTGTTTCCACTGCTTTTGTAATTCAAAAAATCACTGTGACTACTGCAGATTTTTCTCTTTAGATTGTTAAGAGACCATTAACTTTCCCGTGAGGATGTGGGACACACTTGAGGTCTCTCCCTGTTGGCACCCGGTGGGCTTTATAAACACCGACCCCTGAGGTAAGGCTTCCCTTAAACTTTTATTATTTTCTGGACACATGTATTTATATACATAAACAGATATCAAGATTTTGAAACTTAAAATTCTGGACTTGTCTCCTCAGAATGAATTTTGCTGCTTTGTGTTCCAGTTTCAAGAAATGGCATTCTTCAAGCTCTGGGGAGCTTTCAGAATTTGATGACTTTAGGATATTCTACAATGGAGCCTTTGTAATTCCATATAAATGTGACATACATACATGAAAAGTGTTTCTGACTGCTTTAGTCCTAATGAGAGGATGTAGCAATTACTGTAACATTTTCCCCTTAGTTAAAATAATCTTCACTTTTAAAAAGTGCAGTGAAAACACGAGAGGGTCAAAAAGATAGTAGTTTTGAACTAAAGTGAGTTCTAGGATTTTTGAGGGTATTCATCTCTGGAAATGAAAACCCAGCCTCCAAAAATAAGTCAGGACATAGCAATATGCTGTGGAATTTATTTAATTTTGAATCTTTCCAAGTTTTCTTGGGAGCAAGGGGGTGTGTTACTATCCCAGTGCACAGATGGGTAAATAAGGAACAGAGAGATTAATTCACTCAGTGATGGGGCCAAAAAGCAAAACCTAGGTCTCTTTACATAGCGCTGAGCCCTTTTCTTTAGAGGTAAAATATTTAATTGTATTAAAATTTTTACCGCCTCAAAACAGGGTCTGAACAGAGCCCCTCAAAGTACTGTTGGTGAAGGGAAGATATGAGCCTGAGTTAATCCGGACTGCCACATGGAAAAGCCATCTGGGAGGGTATTTTGAAATAAACAGATGGAAAAGGAAGAGATCCTTTTGAATGTAGTGTTAAATTTACATTATCCTCTGTGAACTTCCACGTAGCCCCCATGTTTATATAATTCATCACTGTATCCTTAGACAATATAGATTAGGAAGCCCAGTGAGCTCACATTCTTTTTTTAAAAAAGAAAAAAAACAAAACAAAAAAACCCCTCTGAACTCTTCCCCTGGAGGGTATGTATATCTGGAGCGGAGTTTGTAAGAGAGCCGGATGGATTAGTGATGACCAACCCAATCCATCTGTGTCTTCTTTGATAGTCCTGATTTTCTTGGGAAAGAATTTAGGATTTCTTGGTGTGTTACTGACCAAATTGCCATCAGTTTTGGCCACATTGATAATTTCCACCTATGATTTATTTGTTTCTGCCTCTCTGCTTTTGAATAGGCCCCTCATTTCATGGATAAGTGGCTGAGTGGCTCATCTGTTAAGCGGCCCACTCTTGATTTCAGCTCAGGTCATGGTCTCAGGGTCCTGGGATGGGGCCCCACACTGGGCTCCCTGCTCAGCAGGGAGTCTGCTTGGGATTATCTCTCCCTCTGTCCTTCCCCCTGTTCACGTGCACACGTGCTCTCTTTCTCCCTCAAATAAGTAAATAAATCTTAAGAAAAAAAAAGGCCTTCCAGGAATTATCCCCTTAAGTAACACATGACATTCCACTCGTCCATCTGTATTCCCTTTGTGCCTCATATACATTGGCATTCTGTGGTCATTTGTTCAACAAATGTTTAAACGTTTTAACGTCTTCTAATGTGTGTTCACTGAGTATCTTCTTCACCCTTGCTGGCTATGCATTAGAATCACTTGGGGGAGCACATAAAAAATAATGATGCTTGGGTCTTGAGATCAAACAATCAGAATCACTGAAGGGTGGGGTCAGTGGTGTGTAGGTAAACTTGCTCGTCAGGAAAAGAAGGTCCTGATTTGTAGTAGCTGTCAGTTTCCATGGGGTAAATACTCATACCATAGTGGATTTTAAGCTACGTACCTGACTTCACCAAACATACAATTTGAAAGAGATGCTTACAACTGGCTCACATAGGCTAACTCCACACACACACACACACACACACACACACACAAATCTCATATTGAAATATATATAATAGGGGCGCCTGGGTGGCTCAGTAGGTTAAAGCCTCTGCCTCCGGCTCAGGTCATGATCCCAATGTCCTGGGATTGAGCCCCGCATCGGGCTCTCTGCTCCGCGGGGAGCCTGCTTCCTCCTCTCTCTCTGCCTGCCTCCCTGACTACTTGTGATCTCTGTCTGTCAAATAAATAAATAAAATCTTAAGAAAAAAAAGAAATATATATAATAGCCACAAATATATATACAATTACATATATTTATGTAAATGGACATATTAAATATACAATATATATACAATCTCTAGGTTATTCCAATATGCAGCCAACATTAAGAACCTCTTAACTAGATTACACATTTCTCAGATACAATAGCTGTTCCCTACAACACCAAGAATAGAGACAGAATCAATGTCATTAACAGATCACAGGTTATTAATCTATTTTTCATAGCCAATGATGCAACACTGAACGCTGTAGTATCCTCTTGCCCAAATGCACTGACTTTTAAATTTACTTCCTCTTGAAGTTCTTACTGACGAAGGGTGAGAGGCTAAATATATTTGGAATCGCCTACTTAAAATGTTTTTATTTATATTTTGTTCTGTTGAAATATTGTTTACAAACACTCAAACACTGGGTATTTATTTTTAGTACTTCCTACCACTCTTGGCTTTTATGGGGACAGCCGTGAGAATTCTCTTTTCATGTTAACTCTGCTTTTACTCTACTTAAAACACACATGTAATTTTGGACACATTTTTCCTATATGCTTACATGTGTTTAGGAGATTCAATTTTCTTTCAGGCAGCATTTGTAAAGAATAGTAGACATATTAAGATTGCTTGGATGGTCTTTCCCAGCCAAGGCACCATTGTCCCAAGAGGACAGGGCGCAAAGTACATTTTAAGAGACCTCCAAGGAAAAGATCCCATGGATATTTAAAAATATAGGAAGGAGCTCTACAAAGAACAGAACTTGGTAGCCCACGGCACTGGGTAACAACTTACTTCAGCAGGTTCTGTATGATACATTCAGATCTCCTGGGTATCTTTTTTAAAAAGTATTTATTTATTTATTTTAGCAGGGGAGGGGCAGTGGGAGAGAGATTCTCAAGCAGACTCTGAGCTGAGTGTGGAGCCCAACACGGGGCTTGATTCTATGACCCTGAGACCATGTCCCTGAGATCATGACCCAAGTGGAAACCAAAAGTCAGAGGCTCAACTGACTGTGCCACTGAGGTGCACCCCTTCTGGGCACCTCTTTAAACCCAAAAGTGGAGAATAGTGGGGGGACACTCTGAAATTTTAATAAGAAATCAAATACTTGGCAATCATGGTTAGTTCATTCTTCAGAGTTTTTTTCCTTTTTCAAGATAAACTTCCTCCATAAGTATGATTCTTAAGTTTCTATGTATGGATTATATTTAGAACAAGGAACACCAGGCATAAAGAACAAGAGAAGTAAAATTGGTTCTTAATTTTCATGTTGCCAAAACTTCAGAAAATGTGATTCAGCCAATGAGGCAGAACCTGAGGGTTCATCAATCTGCAAAATTGGGACCCCTTAATTTCCCAGTTCCCAGCCTTCTTTGGGGGTGTTTTGGGATTATCAAAGGTTATAGAATAATGCAATAAACAGATAGTGTCCCTGTCATAAATCACAATATATTTTTCCAGCAAATAAGTTCTGTATCAAGTCAGTGGGGAATATGGATAGATAGTACAAAATTTGATGTTTAGAGTTGGTGAAACACATGGTAAGATTATTAAATATTTGTTTTATATGAGGAATAGAAATTAAGATTTTACTTTTTAAACTATTTGTATTTACTTTGTACACTTTAGGCCTTGATTATCTAGGTTTTTTTTTTTTTAAGATTTTATTTTTAAGTAATCTCCATACCTAACGTCATGAGATTTGAACTTAAAACCTGGAGATCAAGAGTCCATGCACTAGGGACTGAGCTAGCCAGGCAGTTTTTAATGATACAGTCTCAGCCTATGTATTCCTGGCTTTGTCTGAAGGACACAACAAATTTGCAAGAATACTGTAATGCTGACATAATCAAAACTAGAAAAATGACCACCTCTTACCTGAGCAGGCTTCTTCTGAACGACTTGTTGTGGCTAAGGAAGAAACAAACAAAAAGAACTGTTATATTTTAAAGGAAAACATACATAATGAAAATAATCAAGTATACATGTTTTAAACAGATACTTGCTACAAACTAGAGAAAAAATATTGGTTCTAAAATTGGATTCACTTGAGGGGAGCCTAGGGGCTCAGTAGGTTAAGCCTCTGCCTTTGGCTCAGGTCATGATCCCAGGGTCCTGGGATCAAGCCGGCATTGGGCTCTCTGCTCAGCAGGGAGCCTGCTTCCTCCTCCCTCTCTCTCTGCCTGCCTGTCTGCCTACTTGTGATCTCTGTCTGTCAAATAAATAAATCTTAAAAAAAAAAATTGGATTCACTTGAGGAGTGAAAGGAGCTATTTTGTTTAAAACCACTCAGCTTTCTTGAGATACAATTTACATATTATAAAATTCACCCATAAGGTGTATAATTCAGTTTTTTAAAAAAGATTTTATTGATTTGACAGAAAGAGACAGAGAGAAAGAGAGAGAGAGAGCGCACAAGTGAGGGGGAGGGCAGAAGAGGGAGAGGGAGAAGCAGGGTCTCCACTGAGCAGGGAGCCCGATACAGGGCTCGAGCCCAGGACCCTGGGTTCATGACCTGAGCCGAAGGCAGATGGTTAATGACAGAGACACCCAGGCACCCCTAATTCAAAGTTTCAGTATATTCAGAGAGTTCTAAAGTCAACATCACGATCTAGTTTTAGAACATTTTCACCTCCTCTCAAAAAATCCCCATACCCATTATCAACTGCTCCCCACTCCCTCCTACCTTCCTAGTCACCCTCCCAACCCTAACCAACCACTTGGCTTTCTGTCTATATAAATTTGCCTATTCTGGACATTTCACGTAAATGGAATCCTACAATATATTGTCTTTTGTATCTGGCTTCTCTTATTCGGCACCATATTTTCATCCTGGTCGTAGCTCTCATCCCCACTTCATTCCTCTTTACGACTGAATAACATTACATTTATGGATATACCACATTTTCTTTATCCACCCGTCAGGTGATGGACATTTGGGTTTTTTTCCCACCATTTGCTATCATGAATAACGCCATGAACATTTATATATAAGTCTTAGTAGAGACATGTTTTCATTTGGCTTGGGTATAGATAGCTTGGAGTGGAATTTCTGGGTCATACAGGCAACTCTATGTTAAACTTTTTAAGGAGTCACCAGTTCTTCTAAGCAGTTGCACCATTTTACATTTCCACCAGCAATGTATGAGGGTCCCAATTTCTCCATATACTTGTTAACACTTGTTACTGCCTGTCTTTTTAATTATAAACATCTACTGGGTGTGAAGTTCAATGTCACTGTGGTTTTGAGTTGATTTCCCCTAATGACAAATGATGTTGAACATCTTGTCACATGTTTATTGGCAATTTGTAAATCTTCTTTACAGAAATGTCTGTTCAAATCTCTTGCCCATATTAAAGTTTGTTTTTTCATTAAGTTGTATGAGTTCTTGATATGTTCTGGATGTGAGTGTCATTAGAATATGATTAGCAAATGTCTTCTCCCATTCTGGGGGTCTGTTCACTTTTTTGATCATTTCATTTGCAGACTATTTTGTTACACCTATATTTGTAGCTCTTAAATTATGTATGTAGCACAGAATTTTCTTATCTGAGGGAAAGCTTTTCTACCTAATCTAAATTAAATTTTTTAAAAGATTTTATTTATTTATTTGACACAGAGAGAGATGATCACAAGTAGGCAGAGAGGCAGCCAGAGAGAGGGGGGAAGCAGGCTCCCTGCTGAGCAGAGAGCCCAAGGCTGGCCTTGATCCCAGGACCCTGAGACCATGACCTGAGCTGAAGGCAGAGGCTTAACCCTCTGAGCCACCCAGGCGCCCCTAGCCTAAATTATTTTTCCAATAATTATAATATTCGAAAGATATTTAAGTTACTCTTGGTTAACGTAAGAGTAGGAGCTGAAGCCCAGCCTTCTGATGGATTACTGCCAGTACTGACTCTCAAGCCAAAGAGAAGGCTTACTTCTTCCATCTACACATCACTAGGACTTGCACACAACTGCGCCACTCCGAGGTGGATCATGACACAGCTTCATGGCACAGGTGAAAAAAATAAAATCACTACAGTTCTCCCAAATAACAGAAGTTGGGGCAAATTCTCCATATCACGGGTGTAGAGCTCCTATTCATTTTCCTTCCTTTTGGAATTTCTATGATGGTGTGATGGTCCTACTGCTGACATATTAAGCTTGCTGGGGGACCTGGGTGGCTCAGTCCATTAAGCGTCTGCCTTTGGTTCAGGTCATGATTCCAGGGTCCGGGGATTGGACCTGGATCGGGCTCCTTGCTCAGTGGGGAGTCTGCTTCTCCTTCTCCCACTCCCCCTGCTCATGCTCACTCTCTCTCAAATAAATAAAAGAAATCTTAAAAAAAAAAAAAGATAAAAATCATCAGAGCTTTTCTTTTTTTAGATGAACAAGATAAAAAGTTTTTAAAACGACAAAATACTTTTGTTCACTGAAAAGAAAAAGCTCTTCCCTTTGACTTTAAATCACAGGGGAGATGACATCATAAAGGCCCAGGTTGCGAGATGATATTTTCTCCAGGTGGTCCTGAACCAGGGATGATGAGGACTTCTTGCCTCTTAGGATTCCAAAGTGTGTGCTGAGAGAGTATTCACTTCAAAAGAGTCATTTGTAAGGACAGACCACTTTCTTCCTGCCGATGACACCTGTACACATGTTTACCCCCAAACCGTTTCAAATCGCCACACATTCTTGCAGGCTGACTGGTTTCTACTGCCCAGAAGTTCCCCTCCTCTTTTGGCTGAGGATCCCGTGTTCGTGGGACTCCTGCACACTGCGGGGCTCAATGAAATCCTCTGAAAGGGCTGCCAGCTCACCCGATTTTCCATGAATTAGGTCCTGACACTTCAATGAGGGGAAAGACAATGTCTGAACCTCAGCCAGCCCTGGCTCCTGGCCTAGTCCGTGTCACAGAACTCCTACCAGCTGCCTTCCACACAGCACTTCATACTTCTCAGACCACCAAACAAACAGACCCTTGAATGCTCTCAGGGCTGGTTGGGCAGAAGGCTGCCAGGATGTTTTCCCAGCCTCTGGTGCCCGGTGGCTCCAGACGGTGCCGAGAAAGTTTTTTGTTGTTGTTATTTTGTTTTGTTTTTATTTTTATGAATGGCTTTGGGAGAAAATGCCGACGGAAGCATAATACTACCGCCATTCATAAAAAGGGAAAGGAAACAAACTCTAGTCTGGAAATCCTCTGGGACACCAAACTTGCGCTCGCAAGTTTCTTATCTTCCTCGGGGCATCTCCTAGCTTAGGACTAAGTGTTGACACCTAGAAACCAGTTGCCTCTTAGGATTCTTGTCGTCAAGAACATGGTTGGCCACTACACTTCTAGAGGAAGAACTGAAAGAGAGCAACTATGCCTATGAATTGTTATCGTGGTTGGCAGTCTATTTCCCAGCATCTTAATACGTGAGTCATATTTTATACAAGCATTTACCATATAAAAGCTAAAATCCTTTTTCTTTTAGCAGCTCCCGTCCCTTTGTGACTAGGATGGCCCATGCCTTATTTCCATTTTTTTTTTTTAAACGGGGAAACCAAGGCATAGGGAATCAAAATCACCTCCCCTAAGATCATTTTCTAAAGCTCAAACAACTCGAGTCTTCTACTTCTTTTAATCGCCTGTATAATGCTCCGAGGAAACCCATTTTCTTCCTTTACCTACCTCCCCCCGCCTCCCCCACCCCCCAAAGTCAATTCAAATCCAGATCCGATTGAGGAGGAGCGTGGCTTTGAGTTCCACTTCCGGTTTCACCTTCTTCTTTGGGATCTCAGGATTCCCCATTGCCACCACAGCCAGAGGAAGCCCCTGGCTTCCTGAACAGGGACCAGCTCTGGTTTACAAGGCTGCTGGTGACAGATGAATGCCAGAGGATATGAGTTAGGTCCCACAGGTTCAGCTGATCTCCTCTCTCCCTCTGGGAGATTCTTCCTTCGTTACCAGCTGTGGAGGCTCCAGAGAAGTCCCTTTTAAAGGCGTGGATTTCATGATGACTGCTCTATTGAACAAGTCACCAAATTCTCTAATTTGCTTACTTAGAGGATTCTGATGACTCTGTTTCTAATAAGTCTGTGTACGTGGTAAGTATACTTTAGGCACCTTGTCGACGTGGCATGCAAACTCTTAGCGCACTGGAATTTTGAGTTTCTTATGTAAAGACAGAATTAAAATTTTCAAAAAGTTTGTCATGCAAATCTCTCACTCAGTTGTTGGATTTCAACATCTCAGACACAGTAGGAAAAAGAGGGCTTTCCAGCCAGAATGAAATAACATCACCAGCCACAACAAAGGGCTCTGAAGTTCAAGTGCTTTGGGTTAAATACAATGTTACAATAAGAGTGTAAGCACTAAAAAGAACCCATCACTAGAACATATCACAGAAAGATTCAGGAAAGCCCTTTCTAACCACACGGACTTCAAAGTGTGGTTCTCTGCGTGTTCATCCTTACGCTGGACAAGTCAGCCAAATTCAAAGTCCAACTTTTCTGCGAATAAATATTGTTAAGGTTCGTACAGAGTGCAGGATACAGCAGGCTAAGAAAGTGCGAGGGACACAAAAAAGCAAAGCATATACTTTTTGAGTTCTGAGATCCTACAGCGAATCAGTATTTCTCCAAACAAAAGGAAAACAGTGATTGAATTTTTTTTTTTCAAACTTGGCAGAACATTTATTGTATTTATGGAAAATATAGTCATTGTGAAGTATTAGATTGAATCTATGAAATTCTACACTTTTTTTTTTCAGTGATTGAATTTTTAATGTCCACAGAGTATTTTGGTTTTGAAGATTTTGTAGAATGGCACTTGTGTAGGAAATGGCCTGCTACACCATCTATTTCAGAATAATTAAGGGGTTCTCCGGCCCTCCTGAGAATCCAACCTATGGTTCCACGGAGTCTAGGTATTTAAAGCTGATACTTAGACAGCTAAGCCACCCTTCTGATAGGCATTGAAAGAAAATCCTTCATAACAAAGGGCCTAGACATTAGTAGCTCATTTTTAGTGCTAATCTAAACAGCGAATGAAATGAGGCTGGAATTGGGTTTACCAACTTCATTTTGAAAAAAATGAGGTACAATGTGCTGTAAAGTAAGGAAGATCATTATGTAAAGAGTCTTAAGTTGACCTTTGAAAGAAAATAGCCCTTCATTCGGATCTCTGTACAGATGGGTCTTTTGGTTTCACGTAAGCAGCCGATTTTTAATCTAATTATATATTTTGTTTTTGCCAGCCACTTGGAGGTGGTTTTGTCCACTTTGCTTTGAAATCCTAAGACTGTTGTTCACTCAAGAGGTACTTCTGTTCCTTAGCATAATCTTTTCTTCATGTAGATTGTTTTTCATTCTCATAGTAGTATAGAGTAAGACAGATTCCCCTAGTTATTTACTAAAAAAGGATTTTAAAACCCTCGTCTCTTCTGTGAGACACGAAAGTCCCCTTCAGTGTAACTCTTAAAGTGAGTAAAGTGAGGGGGATTTTAACGTCTCCCAAAATAACATCTCACAGATAAGCTTAGCTATTTCAAATTTTAAACTAAATGTGGGATCATATTAGAAATATTTGCCAAACAGGTTGTTTGTTTTTAGACTTCCAGAGAGTCCTTTATGCCTAAGTCAGCTCGTTGAAAAAGTGGGTCTTAAGAGTGCAATTTTAACCACATGAGGGTAGTCACCTTCGTATTTTGCCTAAACCGACTGAAGAATATATCCCTACCGTTTGAAGAAAATGTCATTAAATAAATTGACCGATTGCTCAATTACCTCAACTGCTTCCTGGACTAAATTAATTGGTTATTTGTAGTAAAAAAACATCAACCAAGTTCAATAAGTAGACACAGCCCAGATTCTACACAAGTAATTGTCCAGTTTCTACATAAACACTTCAAACATGGTCATGAACCATGAAGGCCCGCTCATGTCATGTGGTGTATATATTTATGGGAGTTTCTTTGGACTTGTGTTTTGAACAATACCCTTTTTCACCCTTTGTTCCAAATACTTTAAAGGCAAAAAAAAAAAAAAAAAAAAGAGCCCTCTTTCTGTATATAAACATTTGTCAAGATTTATTTTTATTTTCATTCATATATTGAGAAATATGCTTTTCACCTTTTAAAATTTCACAGTTCTATTTTGAATGTATTTTCTTTGAATATGACATGAACTGAACTGGAGGGAGATTACCATCATCAAGAATGAAAATTCTTCCCTGCCTTTCATGAAATGAGGTAATCAACACACTTGTTCATGACCCTCTGACTTACGGTTTTAAAACTTCAATATTCCAGAAGTCAAGATTTATATTGGGGTTCCTTTAACAAAATGAGCACATTCTACAGGCTTTCAACCAGTTTTTTAAAAGTGTAAGAAACTTTCTCCTCTTTTACAAATCAGTTCTTCAGTGGAATCCCCCAACAGAAAGCAGACAAAGTGTTACTTCTGACAGGAATGCCAGTGGCTCATTCACCTGACTTCTACTCCAACCCATTCCCTGCCCTCTAAGGATGCCCCTGGGTCCCTCAGTGGAACACCTGAGCTCCAGGGAGGGTCATGTAAAGGTCTCTGATCTTTAAGTGCAAATCCTGCATTAGACCTGTATTACCAGGATGGGTGGAGGCAAAGCACCCCCTTTCCCTCAGCAGGACTTAGACTGTTTGATTGAACCATACGAACTTGCCCATGTGTTGGTCAAACCCAGAAGACAGCAGCAAGTTCATATAGGTTAGCCTGATGGAATCAGGGTAAGGGGACCATTCTCCTTATAATTTCTGTGTGTTATCATTAGGCTTTGGTAGCCTATATGCCCTACATACAGATTTTTATACTTTCTGTGCACCTAGATCTTGCAGTCAATTTTCCACGCTACCCCACCGTGACACTTATTTTGCCAAAGTACTCCCGACTCTGTAGGGAAAGAAGGAATTTGCTTATACCAGGTGTGATGTTCTAGTTTTCTTGTTTATTCTGCTGCTTTTCTTCCAGTACACTATGGTTGGCTTTGTGATCATCTAGCTAACCTCTTCTCATACCCAGACAAGACCTTCTGCACTTTACCTCTTCACTGAAATGGAATGGCTGGAATAATTTGTATGTAACAGTTCTTGGTGGCTACCCAGGAGAGCTCTAAAAGGAAAAATGGAGCTTCTAATTTAATTTAAAATGGTCAACTCTCAGTTACTGACACCAGCATAGGGGAGTGAAGTTCAGGGTACTCTCTAACACCAAGTGGTCCAAAATTATTTTATTTACTTAAGATTTTTTTTTTTGGGTAATTAGATAGGAACATGGTGTGTCTAAAGTTTGAAGAATTTGTTTCAGATCAAATGGTGCAACAGTATGAGGAGAAGACTTGGCTATAGCTATACAAATCCCATCTCTGTTCTGTACAACACTTATCTTGGGCTGGCAGTCTTGTTTTCATGGTTTCCCCAGTTGAGAATGATCCTGCCCCCTAGAGGTAGGAGGCCTTGGTAAAGAGAAACCATCTACCCTAACTGGCTGGTGGCAATCTCCCTCCAGTTTAGAAAAAGCTTGAGTTAGGTCCTAACTTCTATTTCTTGTGCCTCCTGTATGCAGTTAGAGATGACTGTGCAATGTGCGTACGCATGTAGTCCGGACGGTTACAATTTGACAGTAACATCTGGCTCTTTCAGTGCAAAGGAGATTTTGTACAAGGTCTCCTAAGAAGTGATAAATCTATAGGGAGTTTTGGCAAAATCCCTGGAATTTCTGCTTGGTATTGGGGGGAGGGGAAGGTGTTCTTTTTTCTTTTTACTTTACTTGGCTTTACTCTTAGACTTCCATGCAAAAGAAAAAAGTAATCATCATCTTAAAAATATTTATTGGAGGGGCGCCTGGGTGGCTCAGTGGGTTAAAGCCGCTGCCTTCGGCTCAGGTCATGATCCCAGGGTCGTGGGATCGAGCCCCGCATCGGGTTCTCTGCTCTGCGGACAGCCTGCTTTCTCCTCTGTCTCTCTCTGCCTCTCTGCCTACTTGTGATCTCTATCAAATGAATAAATAAAATCTTAAAAAAAAAATTTATTGGATTATTATAGCAAAGTGTCCTCACTGCTGATGGGCTCATTTCATCTTTTCAAGGATGAGGATAGTCACAATCTGCTCTAGTTAGTGTTTATTAATGTCAGCCTGGGTGTGTACCTTAACACACCACAGCACTTCTCATGAAAATTGATTTGGGAGCCAATCCTTTGAAGTCTTGGCCTTCCCTCTGGGGTCTTTCAGATACCTTCAGAATGGAGAGCAAAGATCAACAGGGGACCCTTTAAAAATTTCAGTGTCCTGATTAGTTTCGAAAGCCAAACTTCTATAATCTGATGAAGTTACTCATTGACTCCTCAGATTCTAATTGATATTTGACAAACTATAAATCAGAGGGGGGCTGGGTGTACAAAATAAATAAGAAACGTCTCCTGGCCTCAAGAAGCCTAGAGTCTAATGGGGGAGTGGGGATGTACAAGAAAATAGATATTATAATACAATGTGCAATTTTAGATTATTTTTTTCTATGTGCAATATAATCGGTTATGTTCAATGTAATTTTAAGTGTAGAGAGGCATGGCCATGAACAGCTTCCCTCTAATAAGAAAAGACAACATGATTCCCCTCTCCCCACCCAATAGGGAAAATGACAAAGTAGAGATAGAAGAAAAAGAGATGTAAGGAGAAATTTGAAGACTTGTAGAGGAAAAGTATCACTTCTTTCCTATTACACATACAAAAAATAGATAGGAAAGATATTTTTTTGTTTTCATTTAAAGATTATAATTAAGCTTAAAAATAAAAAAACAAAACAAAAAAAGATGCAGTGTGGAGGTAATGTTAAAACTGGTTAGTTTTGGGTCGCCTGGGTGGCTCAGTGGGTTAAAGCCTCTGCCTTCGGCTCAGGTCATGATCCGAAGGCAGAGGCTTTAACCTCTGGGATCGGACCCTGCATCCGGCTCTCTGTTTGGTGGGGAGCCTGCTTATTTCTCTCTCTCTGCCTGCCTCTCTGCCTACTTGTGATCTCTGTCTGTCAAATAAATAAAATCTTTTTTAAAAAAACAAAACAGGTTAGTTTAAAAATGATACTTTGGAGTGCTCTTAAGTTACAGTATTTAAGAAGCATTTTTATTTCATAGAAGATGGCAGGGTTTGGGAATATAAGGCATTCTGAAGTGAACAGTCACACACAGGTCGGGTAAAGGAAGACATGGTCTCATAAATTGACTTTTCACCTCAGTTTTTACGATTCTCCACGATTTAGGGGCAAAATTCACCTGTAGGCCAACATTTTACCTGAGTGAAAATGGTGAAATTAATGTCACTTTATAGAAAAAGAATTAATCTGTCTCAGTACTATTTCTTTATTCTATAAGTTTTTAAACAGAAACACTATGTATTTTTTATGTATTTACTTATTCTCTGTACATATTTCTTTTTCTCTCCACATAACCATTCATGTAGCTAGTTCACTCTGCATATACACACAGTTAACAGTGCCAAAGTAAAATGAATAAATGTGTGCAACACCAGGCTGCTGGGCTTCAGCAAATCACTTATGCCTAGATGCTGTGGGCTAAGCTCATACTTCAGTTAATGTCAGCTTTAGCCAAATAGAAAGACTAATTAATGTTCAATACTAGATGAAGATAGACATCTATGTGATAATGGAAATTAAATTATGTATTATTGAAGATGAACAATAATTAATACCCCAAGTTTGTTGGTGACATACCTGAAAGTGCATTTAAGATATAATGTCTTCTTAACATCTGAATGATTCTTCAGGTAGTCGTTATATGAATTGTATTTGAACTTGAAACACTTATATAACCAATTTTTCACATAACATTTATATCTTTTCTTGTGTGGTCAGCCAATTGCTCATGATATAAATAATTGGTTTTTAAAAAATAATTTATTTATTTATTTGAGAGAGAGAGAGTGAGAGAGCACAAGCAGGTGGAGGGGCAAAGGAGAGGGAGAAGCAGGCTCCCTGCTGAGCAGAGACTCCTCCCCAATGTGGGGCTAGATCCCAGGACCCTGGGATCATGACCTGAGCTGAAGGCTGATACTTAACCGACTGAGCCACCGAGGCACCCCAGAAATAATGTGATTTTTAAAGTAGTTCTAATTATTTTTATTTTGATGAAAGAGATTTAGAATCAGTACTTAGAAAATTTCTTTGGGACGTCAACATCATGGTGGCATGAGTTTTATTCTTTATTTTCTCCTCTCTGATTTACAACTACTCCATAATAGGGGGGAAAAAAAGAAAGAAAGAAAGGAAGGAAGGAAGGTAGGAAAGGAAGGGAGAAAAAGAAAAAAAAGGTGCCCCCACATAGCATATCAGGACACTAAGAGACCCACGGGACCGCAGAGGAGGTGTCAGAGTCAGGGAAATGGCAGTGGAGCCCACAGGTAGCAGAGACAATGGTGGCAGAGAGAGGGTGGCAGTTGGCCAGCAGTGAGCCAGCACAACCTTTCTGACAAAGGAGGTGGTGGGTGGAGGCAGTGAGTGAGGGACTGCCTAGTCATACCCTGCAGCTGGAGGAATCCTTGCTCTCTCTGAGAAGAGATGGCAATGACTGGGGCTGGGTTAGGGGAAGGAAAGGAAAGGGAAGTAGGCGGACAAAGAGAACTGAAGGAAAGCTTTCCTGTCGTCTGCCTCAGGAGTCAAGAGGATTGATTGGCCAATGACTGCTCATTGGCCACTGCGACCCTTCCCACTTGAAAATACTCCTACCAGGCAATAGGCATACCCAAAGCCCAAGTGCTAAATATACACGTCTCTTCCTCTGTTGCCACACTTTGTTGTTTTTGTTTTTTTTCTTTTTTTGTGTTTGCTGTCAACCTTAGTGAGGAGTCAGCTCTGGCTGGGTAAGAGAAACCAAAAATATGTACTATAATGCCACCTTCTGGAAAACAAAAGGAAGGCTCTAAACTACCAGCCTCCAAACTATTAAGAATCAAAGGAAACAAAACTCTGCCTAAATAAGACAGGTGTTCCCTACTTCATATACAGAGGCAGAGGCAATTCTCACCAAACACCTTGGAAAACCACAGTAATACAGTATCACAAAAAGTGACAATTTTCTAGCAACCAAGCCCAATGACATGGAATACTGCAGCCTAACTGATAAAGAAATTCAACAAGCTACAAGAAAATTCAGAAAGTTAACACAATGATCTCTGGAATAAAGAAAAGGAGTACTTTACTAAAAAGATTCAGACCCTAAAAGAGTACCTAAAATAAATTCTAGAGACTTGAAAACTTCAATAAATGAGACAAAGAATGCATTAGAATGCATTGGCTATAAAGCAGATCCTATGAAAGAGAGAATTAGTGAGCTCAAGAATAGAAATAAAGAAATTATTCAAGTGGAAGAGGAGAGAGAACTAGATTTTAAAAAGTAAAGAAACCCTATGAGAACTGACTCCACCGGAACAGCCAAGATAAGAATAATGGGTATCCCAGAAGGAGGAGTAAGGAAGCAGAGAGCATGTTTAAAGAAATAATGGCTGATAAGTTCCCAAACCTGTGGAAAGAACTGGATATACAAGTCCATGAAGCTAATAAAATGCTTTGCTATCTCAATGCAAAACAAAACAAAACAAATATCCATCTGTAACACACATTATATTAAAAGTGTCAAAAGTGAACAATAAAGAAAAAATTCTAAAGGCAGCCGGGAGAAAAAAGATAGTAACTTACAAAGGTATTCCCGTTAGGTTACTGCAGATTTCTCAGCAGAAACTTTTTGGGCTAGAAGAGTGGAATGACCTAGTCAAAATATTAAAAGATAAAAACTTCCAGCCAAGAATACTCTATCTGGTAAAGTTATCTTCTAGATATGAAGGAGAAACAAAGGCTTTCCCAGACAGACAAAAGCTGAAGGAGTTCACCATTATTAGACCTGCCTTCTAAGAAATGTTGGAAGGAGCTGTTCAAGCTGAAAAGGCAAAGGTATACAATACGCTGATAAGGTGATCAATAGTCAGAATTAGAACTGTAACTTTTTTAGAATGGTATGTTAAACTCTTAACTATAATATAAAGGTTAAAGAAAAAGATGATTAAAAATAACTATGACTACTACAATTTGGTAACAAAATCACAGTGTAAGAAGAGATAATTTGTGACATGAAAAACAGATTAGGGAAGAGTAAAAGGATGGAGACTTTATAAGCAAAAGAAGATAAACTGATATTAGCAGAAAATGGACTGTTTTCTATAGAATGAGGTAATCACAAAGCAAAAATCTAGAGTAGTGACATGAAACAAAAAATGGGGGCACTGAGAAAATCGACATGGAAAGCCACAAACTTATGGAGGTAGACAGAAATAGAAGGAAAAAGAAACAATGGAAAGACAAAATGACCAGAAGGCAAAAGAAAATGGCAGTAGTAAATCCTTACATATCAATAATCACCCTAAGTGTAAGTGAATTAAACTCACTAATCAAAAGGCACAGAGTGGCTGGATGGGTAAAAAAATCAAGACCCCACTCTATGTTGCCTATAGGAGACTCATTTTAGCTCTAAAGAAGAACACAGGCTCAAAAATGAAAGAATGGAAGATGATATTCCAAGCATGTGGAAAAAGAAGGTGAGCACAGCCACAGTTATATCTGGCAAAATAGACTTCAAGCCAAGAAGGGTAGCAAGAGACAAAGAAGGTCAATATATAATGATAAAGAAGTCAATGTCAAGAAGATATGGCAATCTAAGTATATATATGCTCCCAACACATGAGCACTGAAATATATTAAGCAGTTAATAACAGATCTTAAGGGAGAAATAGACAATTCACTACAATAATTGTAGGGACCTTTAGCTGGTCTAAGAGCAAAAGAGAAAAAACGTAAATAAACAAAAGTAGAAATGAAATAGGAGACATCACAACTGATATACTACAAATGTACATGAGATTACCATGAACAATTATGCGCCAACAGATTATATAACCTAGAAGAAATGGATACATTTCTTGAAAGGAAGAAGTAAAACTTGTTATTTGCTGATAATAGGATCCTATATAGGAGATCTCAAAGAATCAGTCAAAAACCTTTTTGAATTAGTCAACAATTTCAGTAAAGTGGCAGAACAGAAAATCAACATAGTGAAATCAGTTGTATTACTTTACATTAAAGATGAAGCATCTGAAAAAGAAATAAAGAAAACTTGTCTCATTCACAATAGAATAAAAAAAAAACAATGAAATACTTAGGAATAAATTTAACCAAGGAAATGAAAGATCTGTAAAATGTAAACTACAAGACTTTGCTCAAAGAGATTGAAAAAAACAAACAAAAGGAAACTCATCCCATGTTCATGGGTCAGAAGAATTAATATGATTAAAATGGCCACATTGTAGGTTCAGTGCAATCCCCGTCAAAATACTGAAGACATTCTTTGTAAAAACAATTGTAAAATTTGTGTGGAACCCCAAAAGAATCCCAATAGTCAGAGTAATCCTGAGAAAGAAGAACAAAGCTGGAGATATCATGCTTCTGAATTTTGAACTACACTACAAAGCCACAGTAATAAATATACTATGGTACTGGCACACACACAAAAAATAGAAATATCAACCAATGAAACAGAATAGAGATTCCATAATTAAATCCCAGTATATAGAGTCAAGCAACATTCAAAAATGTCCAACGAGGAAAAGACAGTCTCTTCAATAAGTGGTGCTTGGAAAACAGGAGAAACAGGGAGAACAATGAAATTGGATCCCTATCTCACACTACTCACAAAAATGAACTCAAATAGATCAAAGACTTAAACACAAGACATGATGCCATAAAACTGGAAGAAAATATATGGAAGATGCTCACCAGTACTGGCCTTGGCAATAATTTTTGGGGTATGATGCCAAAAAAAAAAAAATAAAATAAAATAAAAGAAACAAATCAGTAAGCAGGACTACATCAGACCCAAAAGCTTCTGCACAGCAAAAGAAACAATTAACAAAGTGAAAAGACAACCTACAGAATGGGAGAGATTTTTTTTTTTTTGGCAAACCATATATTAGGAAGAGGTTAATATCTAAAATATACAAGGAACTAGTCCACTCAACATCAACAACAAACAATCTGATTAAAAAATAAGCAGAAGAACTAAATAGACATTTCTCCAAAAAGGACATCAACATGGCCAACAGAGACATGAAAAGATGCTCAACATCACTAACCATCAAGGAAATGAAAATTAAAACCACAGTTAAGATATCACCTCACACCTGGTAGAAGCTGTCATCAGGCAGACAAGAGAAGAGGTACTGGCAAGGATGTGGTGCAAAGGCAACCTTTACACTGTTGGTCGGAATGTAAATTGGTCCATTCGCTATGGAAGATGAAGGTTTCTCAAATACTTCGAATAAAGGTTTCTCAAAAAATTAAAGAGATCTACAAGATGATCCAGCAAGTCCACTTCTGGGTATACGCCCAAAGGAAATGAAAACAGGATTTTGATAAGATATATGCACTCCTGTGTTTACTACAGTCTTATTCACAACAGTCAAAATGCAGAAACAATCCAAATGCCCATCAACAAATGAATGGATAAAAAAAAGTGGTACATATACACAATGGAATATTATTCAGTCATTGGAAAGAAAACACCTTTCCATTTATGACAATGCAGATGGACCTTGAGCACATTATGCCAAGTGAGATATGTCAGAGAAAAATAACTGCTGTATCATGTCACTTATATATCAATCTAAAAAAGTGAAACCTTAAAAAAAAAAAAAAAAAGAGTAAAATAGTGGCTACCAGGAGATGGGGTGGTAGAGGGATAAGAGAGATGGTGTTTAATGGTATAAACTTGTAATGAGTAGTAAATGAACCATTGAGATCAACATATAGTATAATGAATAGAGATACTAATACTGTACGACACTTCTGTAATAAGTATATAATGTAATAAATGTTGCTATAGCAACAATCATCTTACAATATATAAATGTATCAAAGTAACACACCATATACCTTAAACTTACATATGTTACTTGTCAAATTTATTCAATTTGAAAAGAATTTCTTTGATTCTAATAACATTTGTTTCTTAGACTAAAACATTTAAAAATAGTTTTACAAAATGATTTGAGTATTGAGTATTTCCCAGCAGCTATAACAGTTACACATGGAAATTGAATTTAAAAAGCTGAATCATGATTTTAGGCATTTCCTTTCCTGAAGGAAAAGTCAGTTAATTTATTTGTAATCTCTTAGGTTCTCAAGGACTACAAAGGGATAGTTTATGGTTTGTGAGCTCTATGATACTTTACTGAGTCATATCTCTCCTAGAACCCTAATTTAGCAGTATTTTCTTGGCACCAGTGAAGGGCTGACTTTAGCAGTTGAGTTGTTTTCCTTGGAGGAAGTTTAATATTCAATCTGAGAAATGTTAACTATTCCCGAACATTAGCTTATATCCTTTAATTTTTTAAACAGTTGTAGAAGGGAGTTCTCTTTATTCCACATTCTCACGCGTCCAGAGTGCATGCAGCTCCCTGGTGCTTCCAGAAAATACCTTCTTCCTGGACCCACCCTCAAGGTTTTCTCTGGATTAATGTCCTTTTCGTCAGAATCCATAAATTGCCTTATTCCTTCTGAAAACCAAATGTTTCATTCAGCTTGTCTCCAAAATCTCTATTTCAAACTCAAGTGGAACTAGCTTCAGACAAGCCCCGAACTACCTAACTCAGGTCAACTGTTTTAAAATGGTTAATTCTCAGATAGATATGCCACCAGTTTAAAAATCATGTATCTTTGTTTATACTATCCCAGAAATGTCTCTCTGAACTGCACTTCCTGATCACATTCATTGAATTAAACATTTAAAAATTTTTTAAGATTTTATTTATTTACTTGAGAGAGAGAGAGAGAGAGAGAGAGAGAGCAGGAGAAAGGGCAGAGGGAGAGGGACAAGCAGACTCCATGCTGAGTGCGGAGCTGACGTGGGGCTCGATCTCATGAACCTGAGTTGAAATTAAGAGTTGGACTCTTAACTGACATAGTCACCCAGATGTCCCCAAACATTTGTCCCCCCAAATTTTAAAATTATCATTCAGGATTAGATCCTAGATTTCATTTTATATCAGTCAGATGATAATAGAGCAATATATACTTTACAGAGTGATTTAGTGGGTACAGTCTAGTTGACTTCACAACAGCCATATGAAACAAGTAACGCTGTTCAGATTTACATGGAAGAAGGGAGACCCTAAAGCAGCAAATGACTTGAAAGAGGTGACAAGGCCAGTATATAATGAAGCGACTATGTCAACCCATGTTGTACAGCTCCACATCTTTTGTTCTCCCCACTCTACCACACTGCTCCAGCAATTAGCTTATTTTGTGCTTACTTTCTTATGAAAAATCCATGCTATAAGCAACCATCTTCTCTCATCCACAAAAATAGCACTTTTTTAAAAGTAAGAAAAAAAAATCTAGCTTTCTTGGACGATGATTTCACTAAGAAAAAAAAAATTACCAACCAAGAAGAAAAACTGAATCTTGATGAAATAATTTTAAAGAGCTTAGCTCAAAAGAATGTTTCTAATATATTTAAAGGACACATCGGTATTAGAAGACTATTTTCCTAATAACAATTTTGCTCCAAAAAGAGTTTTCTCATCAAAAAGTCCAAGATGTCTCAGAAATATAAATAGCATCTTGTTTGTCACTAGATTTCTATAAAAGTAGGAATCTCATCCTGCTATTCTTATCTTTATATGTATACTTTCCTTCACCCTTTTCTTTTATCCCCTTCAAAAAGTCTGTGGGGAAAAAAAATTTCAGTCAAGACGGTGAAGGCTAAAATTTCTGAGATAACTGCTAATGAATTTTTTGGTTGGTTTCCTTCCTTCTTGTTTATCACCTGTTCTAATATGTGATCATGTTTAAAATATTAGCTATAAAATGCCATGGTGCCTATGACACAGGCTATACATGGTCACAGTTCCTGTATCTGTGGTGTTTATAATCTTCCGTGATACATATTATTGTCTACCAACACGTGAGGAAGAATAAAGATGCCTGCTTCCCACACAGATGCCATATAGGTCTTTCCCACATAGGTCCCTCATAGACATCACCAGACATTTCCCCCCTTCTTTCCCTGTGGCTTTCTCCTCAAGAAATCTGTCCGTCTTCTGCCTTTAATTCCTTGTTCTGTATGGTCTCTCCATTCACTGGCTGGTGCTTTCGTGCATGTGTTCATTTCTTTGGAATGTGACCACCCATGACACTTATTTTTTACCCATGATATATATAAATACACATTGCCATACAGAGGGAGTCATTTAAAACACTCCATTTAAAGCCAGCGTATATGTGTATAATATTTATATATATTTACATTAAGGCACAATTACTAGTCCGAGCTATGGACGCTGACCACTCCATGCTCCAACCTCAGAGAAGCTATGCAGACCACACCAACAATGGAAAATTCCCCGAGAGTCTTCACAAACAGGGAAATTGCCCACCCGCCTGGCTCAGCTGCTAACATACTTCCTGTCTTCTGCATGAAGTAAATATTCCAAAAAGGTTTTTAACTGAGTTCTAAACCCTAAATTGCCTGGAGGAAGTCCTCGTCCTGGAGTCGTAGTGATACCTTTCATCGATCTCATAAAAGGTGCTGGTTAGCAATGGCGATTCCTGACTACACTCCTGGAGGAACTCGGGTACCTCAGCTCTGAGAATCACCGTCATGGGAGGGACAATTCTTCCTCCCAGCAAGGCCGTCACTGACACAAGAGAGCTATCTTTACGCAGATATAAAAGTGAGACAGGAAAATAGGTATATTTTAAAACATGAGAAGACATATTAAATACGACTTTAGGGGCGCCTGGGTAGCTCAGTGGGTTAAAGCCTCTGCCTTCGGCTCAGGTCATGATCCCAGGGTCCTGGGATCGAGCCCCGCATCGGGCTCTCTGCTTGGCAGGGAGCCTGCTTCCCCCACTCTCTCTGCCTGCCTCTCTGCCTACTTGTGATCTCTGTCTGTCAAATAAATAAATAAAATCTTTAAAAAATAAATAAATAAATAAATACGACTTTATCTCCCTATATTTCTTATAGATCAGTGTATGCGGGGAAGATTAATGGAAATTAAATTTATAAATATGTAGATAATACATTCTGATGAATCTCTCAAGTATCCCACCAAAGAAATTTCCTCTTGTACGCTTTGGGATTCAAAAGAGAACCCGAATGCAGACGGCCGTGATAAAGACGTTATTTATCTAACGTGACGCAAAGCCTGGACAAAAACGCACCTCCAAAATTGGTTAATTCAATAGCTTAAATTCAGTTGATTAAATTTCTGGGGCTTCAGATTCTTTCTATCCTTCTCCTCCACTATCTTCAATTTATTCTCAGCCTGTCTCCCTCAGAGTCCCAAAATGGGCTCGGCCGTTCCTGGTCGCGGTTCCAGGAATGTCCACATCCAGTGGGAGAGGTGGTTTCTTCCTATGGTCCCGAGCTAACTGCCCTACAAGGGGAATGGGGCCACATGATTGGCTCTGACCAGCCAGACTTACCTCGGGCTAGGGACAGGGTCACTTCCTGTGAACAAAGGAAGCTGGGTAATGGCTACAGCATCGTGACTGACTTGGCTTTGGGCATTATGCTAATCCCAGTCTTTGAGGGCTGTGGTAAGCAGTGCGCTCTTGACACTGAAACTGGCCGCACAGGTTTCCTGTGCCTTGTTCGTCCTGTGTTAGGGCATGAAACCTTGGTCTTTGTCAAGCGTTTCTTTGTAGAATGCACACATTTCAGCTTTCCAGTTATTATGGAGAGGGTGTCTGTGATTTTTGCTTTCCTGGTCTGTTTGGAATTTTCCTCTGGTAAATCCAGATTTGCATTCATTTCGTTGTGGACCGAAGGGTGTAGCTGCTCCTGACAGCTAGTTAATGAGTGTGCTACGCTGCCTAAAAACCAGCTGTAACTCATTGGTCATGTCCAAAAGGAATGCCAGAGATGGGCAGTAAATAGCTAACATGAGCTCCTGCCCGCATTCTGGATGTCGGCTAAATGTCTACTGACTTTTAATGGGAGTCGAGTGCGGCTCTGCTTGGTTAAACGGAAGAAGAGCAGAACCTGCGGGGGGGGGGGGGGGGGGTTAGCTGCCTGGTAATAACTACTCTTTGACGCTGCTCTTCCGACTCCCTGTCACTTCCCAGGGAGTGTCCTTACTCTGTGAATGAGTTGTCTATTGGAAAGAGATGCTTGTCTCTCTGTAGATGCCGTGGGCTTCAAGTCCTGGCTCTAGATAATACATGTTTTGGTATGTCTGGGCTTACTGCCAGATAAGGGTAGGTATCTCTGATCTTAGGAGGAACTGTTGGTGGTAGTAGTTTTTTTTTCCTTTCCTTTCTTTTCTTTCCATCCTTTCCTTTCCCCTTCCTTCCTTCCTCCCTCCCTCCCTCTCTCTTCCTCCTTCCTTCCTCCCTCCCTCCCTCTTTCTCTTCCTCCTTTTCTTTCTTTCTCTCTCTCTCTCTCTCTCTTCCTAAGAGGGGATGTCTATAGGTGCTATCTTTGATTACAGTCGCTGTTTCCAGGATACGGAAGCTGCTTTGAAGCACCACAGAAGCAGCTTTTGAATTTGGGGAAATTCTCCCCCAAGCAACTCAGTTTCATTTCGAAGGGGTTGGAGGTGACTTCTTTGTACCTGCAGAGATCCATTCCCTTCACACACAGGGAAAGGAAGTTTAAGACGGTGGTAAAGAACACGGCTCTGGAGCCAGAAAGGCCACTAAATTCAGGTCTGGGATCAACTAGGCACAGGCCATGTGACTTGGTAGCCACGTAAACCTCAACTGACTAATTTGTAGAGTGTGGATACCTCCTTGGTGTATTGAGCTGATTAAAAACGATGAATGTCTCTTAACTACACGGCACAGCTGCCTGCTGTAAGAACTTAATAAACATTGCAGAATCGCACTAGGGAAGGTGGCGGTGCTGGTAGAATAGTGACAGTAGTGATGGTCAGAGCAATAGTAATCCTAGGAGTCATAATCGCAACGGCAGCAGCATTCCTCATTGTTTCTGATTTCCATTGTTCTATATCAAAGAATTAGGTGTTCTCCTGGTGAATGATTACCGGGTGGTCTGCATCACACATTTCAAATCCACACTCTCATTTGCCTGCATGTCCCGTAAGCCGTGCCATTTCTGTGGCCTTCGAGATTGTGGTTCTGGTTGCACAGGAATGCGCATGGCAACCAGAACAGGATTTTTTGCGTGCTTTGTTCACCTAACTTGCGCAGGACAATGGCAATTTCCTTTGAATTGTGTGATGCAGAGTTCATAGGCAGACATTTGACAAAGATGTTATCTAGCCCGATTTCCTTCATTCAGCTCTAGCCCAGCTATTTAAAGCCCTTGATTTGTGGATAGGGATGTCCTCCCCCCACATTCTTGTAAGGCCAAAGAGGAAAAAAAAAAAAAAAGAAAAAAAAAAAGAATGGAACAAAAGATTTACAGAGAGGGTAAAGAACACACGCATTCATAATATTAACAAGGAACCATTACTTAATGGTAAAAGTAAAACGACTTAATAATAGTGGCTTGCAAACCGCATCTGACCCACAGATCCCATTTGTTGAATGGATCCAGCCATGTGAACATTAAAGCTCTGTATGTGTTAGGCATGTTTGAGAATTCCCTGTAGCTTTTTTTCATAATATTCCTGTAATATGATGCTGCATCAAGAAT
This sequence comes from Taxidea taxus jeffersonii, assembly GCA_003697995.1. Taxonomy (NCBI): domain Eukaryota; kingdom Metazoa; phylum Chordata; class Mammalia; order Carnivora; family Mustelidae; genus Taxidea; species Taxidea taxus. The sequence continues at coordinate 107,942 of ML110993.1, read as the reverse complement.
ACAGTGCCCAAAACACTTAAGTGTGGCCCTGCAAGACTTTACAGCTGAAAGTGTTTCCCTTGTTCTCCTATCTTCAAAACACCCTGGGCTGCTGGGAAAGAGAGCCTGGCTTTAAAATGTACTATTGTCAGGGATTTCTTTTGAAAGGAGCCTGTATTTTATTAAATATAGTTAATGATTACCAGTTAGATTGAAAGATTAAAAAAAACACACAAAAATGAAATTCTTTTTTCTCTTCAAAAATGACCTCTCCCCAAAACGAACTTTCAGCAAGTTACAAAACTAGAGCTTCAGTGAAAGCAAACTTAATTCTCCTTCTTCCACGTTATGTGTTGCTTGCAAACTAGCTCTAGAATGCTCAGACTGTCGAGAGAGTCAAGAGATATACTTTTTAAAAGGATAACAGCAGCAAATACTCACATGTCTGCAAGTGTGTTACACAGACGGGGAAAAAAAGCCCTAATTCAAACAGATGCCTTTGGGCTATAACGAGCATGTGTAACACACGGCAATTATGCAGATATTTCTGTCAAAAACATTTCATGTATTCAACAAATTTTCGGGTAGCTACCTCGTGCTACAATGACTAACGGACTATTCTCTGACAACTGTTAAGCAGCCTCTAAGAGATGACATTTCACTCTGAGTTCACTTACTTAGCAACACTTCTAATGTTTCTGATAATTGATAGTGCTCCCTGTATAAACATAACCTTAAAATTAAGCTAAATTTCCAACCTATCATTTGATAGCCAATAGAATGCAGAGCTAATGTGAAAGAGCTTGGCTATTCCAACAAACTAATTTTCCTGATGTTTACCCCCAAAGACTCGTCAGGATGCCCAGCCATGCACATTCCATACGTTTCCTTCTACCGGGAAGCATTAAAGCCAGTCCTTCCGGCTGTGGTGACAGGGGTAGAAGAACCAAGGAAAGAAGAGAGGGTTTGGTGACCACTCAGTTCGGAAGCCATCTTTCTGTCACCGCTGGAAATGACTCTTCCGCTTTCTCTGCTCTGACCACCTGCATAAAAATCTACTCCTTTCTTCTCTTGCCCTCAAGATCCCTCCAGGTTCTGAGGGATAACACAGGCTTGGCTGCCAAAAAAGTAGCTAAGTCAGAGTCTCCTAATGTCCTTGCAGATGCTACCGCTCACACAGGGTCTTCAGGGAGAAGATGAGGACACTGAAGGACAACAACTTGAAGAACGGGGGCCTCTGAGTTGAGTGCTTACCTTCCCAGTTCCTCAGCCTACTTGTAGACCATGATCAACTTGTGAGCTTTCATTCGTATAAACAAAGGTAAGTATCAGAACAAAAGTTCCTCAGTTCTGCCCATCACTAAAAGATTGCCTATGTGAGAGCTCCAAAAACTAGGGGTTCTTATAGAGAAAATGGAGGCACGATGAACCCAATTTGGTATGGAGGCTGAGTTTCTCATGAAGGCAAATTCTGTATCCTTCAGAATAGCCTCGACACATTAGCTAGTAAAATCACAGGTGTGTAGATGTACAAGGGACCTCGGCTTTACGAGGAACCATTCCACATCATGAATCCCAGTATTCTTTTCATAAAAAGCAAAGAGACTGAAACATAAAAAGATGCTAATACTAATCAAGAACATGACCACTGCTTACAACTGGAAAAAGTACCATGGGGTCCAGACAACACTGATTTGTCTACTTCTATTTTACCAATGTCACAAAGTACCACTGTTGAAAATCTGTATAAATTTTTGATTACTCAAACTGTGTCAAATAATATCGCACAGTATGTCCTTTAAATGGGACTTAGAGCCTTGATACCATATTTTCTTTAGGTGGCTTTTTTTTTTTTAAATTACAGAGAGAAGAAAAGCCTAAGCAGGGGGGTGGCAGGCAGAGGGAGAAGCAGTGAGCAAGGAGCCCGATGTGGGGCTCGATCCCAGGACCCTGGGATCATGATTCGACCTGAAGGCAGACGCTTAACTGACTGAGCCACCCAGGCGCCCCTAAAGATTTTTATTTACTTATTTGAGAGAGAGAGAGAAAGAGTGCACGCACAGGCACAGGCAGGGGGAGGGGCAGCAGGAGAGAGAAAGAGAGAATCTTCAAGCAGACTCCTCACAGAGCACAGAGCCAGTTGCAGGGCTTGTTCCCAGGACCCTGAAATCATGACCCAAGCCAAAACCAAGAGGCAGACAATCAACTGACTGAGCTACCCAGGTGCCCCTAGGTGGCTTTTTTTTTTTTCTTAACCAGATGGAAGAATTCTTATCTGTGAGGGCTACTGTCATGTGACCACACAAACACATATAAACATTTTCTCAGGAATTCAGCCAGCTGACAGAGACTTAACATCTTCCAAAAGAAAGCAAAGCGAGGCAAAAACGGAGGTGAGGTATGGTTGATACAGGTGTTTACAAGATTTCTGCAGCTGCTTCTGAGAGCTCCTTTCTGCACAGGCTTTAATCCCAGAACAGTTTCGTGCTGCCGATAAAGTGGGTGCGGCTGGCACTGCCTTCCACACTCCGTGCTGATGTTAGTGATTCGTGTCTTCATGGTTTTAAGCAAATTAAGGACAGGCTGATTCTCCTTAGACATGGTGAGTAAAAATTCAGTGATTAGAAAGTATCTTCACTTTTGTTTATTGCTTACAGAAAGTAAGCTAATGTTAAAAAAGATAAAGATGGGGGAGCGCCTGGGTGGCTCAGTCAGTTAAGCATCTGCCTTCAGCTCAGGTCATGATTCTGGGGTCCGGGGATTGAGTCTCTCATTGGGCTCCCTGATCAGCAGGGAGCCTACTTCTCCCTCCCCTCTGGCTGCTACTCTGCCTGCTTGTGCGTGCTCTCTCTCTCACTCTCTCTCTGTCAAAAAGAAAAAAAAAAAAAAAGATAAAGATGGGGACACCTGGGTGGCAGTCAGGCAGACACAGGGAGTCCCATGTTGGGCTCCCTGATCAGCGAGGAGCCTGCTTCTCCCTCTCCCCTGACTGCTACTCTGCCTGCTTGTGCTCTCTCTATGAAATAAATAAATAGAATCTTTAAAAAAATGATAAAGACATGTTTGGTAGATAGTTCCCACCATCTTTTATATTTATTCTTTCAGTGAAGAACCATTTCAGAACAAATAGACTTACCTGCGGAAGGCCACTTGAGGAAACGGTATAATTTTGTGACTATTTGTGGTGATCTTTGTATCCCTTAGCATTGATTACCTTTGATTCACTGTACAGATTATTCAATATATGAAATGGGTTTTTTAAAAAAAAAGATTTTATCTATTTATTTGACAGAGAAAGACAGTGAGAGAGGGAACACAAGCAGGAGAAAAGCAGAGGGTGAAAGAGAGGGAGGCTCCCTGCTGAGCAGGGAGCCCGATCAGGGCTTGATCCCAGGACCCTGGGGTCATGACCTGAGCCAAAGGCAGACGCTTAGAGATTGAGCCACCCAGATGCCCCTATATGACATGGTAATACAAACTGGCTTTCATGAGAAATTCAATCTATCTTCCAGACTCTATAGAGATTGTTTAGATGGGATAAGTGAAAGGGTAACTTGCAGCACAGCTTACGCACAGAGGACACATATTAAGGAAAGTAGAAAAAAAAAACATTTCGAGCTTGGTGTGATATCTGATCAGGTGGAAGCAATCTTCTGATAAAGGTAGCAGTAATACAAGTAACCAGCTTTTACGGAGGCTTTGCAAAGGTTTTTTCTATATATCTCCACGTTTATGAAGACAGAGGAGTAGACCGAAGCTCCCCAAGACCACCCAGGCAACTCATAAGCAGCTCATGTTGGATGATGCAGATGTTCGAACCTACATTTGTCTGTCTCCAAAGGCCACACTTTCCCTCCACATTATGCTGAATACAAGTGTCATGATGATCAAGTATTGGTATGAATGCAATCCATCCCCTAAAGTATCCTAGCCCTAATTCTCAAAGTGGGGAGCAATGCTGTTCTGGGGCAGCCCAAGAACAAACTTAGTGCACATGGAACGGAGCCACGCTGCACAAAACTGGCAAGCTGATGTCTGTGATATGTGCCAAGAATAACAAAATGGCAGCAGCAAGGAAAAGACCATTGACTGATATTATTGGGATACTTGTATTTTTTTTTTTAAGATTTATTAATTTATTTGAGAGACAGAGGGAGTGGGAGAGAGAGTCCCAAGCAGACTCCATGCTGAGAATGGAGCCCCACGTGGGGCCCAATCTCAGGACCCTAGGATCACAACCTGAGCTGAAACCAAGAGTTGGATGCTTAACCAACGGCACATCCTTAGGATACTTGTTTCTTAGGAAGTAAAGGAACCCTTTGCAGAGGTGGCTGCTCTAGTTTTTGACTTGAACACACATTTGTTCAAGCAGATGCTAGGCTTCTCGCAATGCTCAGGGAGTGCTGCTGCTGTGTAGGTTTCTTCCAATTTCATGAGACAGTGGTCAATGATAAGAAAGGTACTCTCATGTTCTGAGTAGTTTTCAAGGAGGGACAGGGTACCACTGGTACCATATTTGTTCCTGTAGTCCACATAATCTGTGACCCTATTGCTCTGTCTATAGTCTTGGCTACCACTGTGCCTGGTCCTACACCCAAAACAAATCGTTTTGAATTGTTGAACTCAATCTGCCCTCTTAACTACCCACTGAACTTATTGATTCCCTCATTTCTTCATTTCTTCAACACACACTCACTGAGTGCCTTCTACGCACCAAAGATGGTGTGGGGGGCATCACAGTTCCTTTCCTATGGTGAGCATTCAAGAAATGAGAAAGGAAAAAGAGTGAAAGAATATGATCTTTGCCAGTTGACAAGTCTAGTGATGCTTGGGCTAATGATCAAATATCATCGAGGAACACAAAATTATATTCAGCACATTGATAAATGTAGTTAGAGACACATGTACTATATACATTACCCAGATTTTCATATATAACAACACTATTGAAATTTGAAGTTAAAAGTTAAAGATGTTAACATTCAATTATCTGGAAAATTAATATCTTCAGAAAGTCCAATAGTAGCTGAAATTTTATAGTATCTAGGTTTGGCCCCCCCCCAGTTCTTAATTTCCCCTTCCTTTTGGGATGGAAGAGGGCAATGGCAATGAATGTTGAGTATCTTGCTTCATACTTCTCAGGATGAAAATGTAGATTTATTACACTTGAAAATCTGGATCTCAGACAAATTGTGCCACACAACAATTAGAGAACAAAGACGACTATTTAAATTAGCCACATTTAATAGTTTAAAGGTGAATAGTTTCTTGGATTTGGTAAATATTTTGTCTGGCATTGGTTGTGGTAACTTGGTCCCTGGCAACTAATAGGTCCACGCACTCAGAATTTTTAGAGAAAAAAGAATAGATGCCTCATCAACAATTCATATGTTAAAAATACCATGTAAATTTGGACACATAAGATTTTGGATATATATCAACACATGAGCACATGCGCGCACGCGTACACACACGTCACCATAAACTTTGTTAGCTCCTGGGCTCCATTCTTACTGCCCTTGATAAACAGAGGAGTTATAAACATAGTCATATAAAGGATATTTATAGTTGTGAGAATCTCTAAGTCTTTCAACATTGGGTTGTTTTACGTGGTTGTGAGATGATGGTTTTGGGAGGAGGAAAGAAGGAAATTCCAAAATGTGAATGGTATTTAAACCTCTTAAATTTTTTCTTCAAAGGAAGAGAAAAAGAATAAAATTATGTTTTCCTTATTCAACAAGATGGCACGCAGAAGTGCTGTTGGGCAGCAAAGTAACTATAAAGAATATAAAGATCCAGTGACTTGAGTCCCTTTCATGAAATATGCGAGTCTAAAAAAATCCAATAACCATAAAACAACTTTTTCTTTGATGCTGAACAAAAAACAAGCTTGAAATTTAGTGCTGCTGAGCAAATGAATGAAAAATACAGATGTTTTTACCTCCAGCTCAACTCAGATTTGCCATGTGAACAGTCCCATGCTTAACTCTTTGTACGACTGACTAAATGTTTCAACGCATTAGTTAGCAGCAAAGTTTTACAGTGAAACTTAAAAATACATATTTTCCCTTCTTTTAAAAAGAAATCTCTTAACGAATTGGGAAATTCAGCTGCGCCATATCCCTTTTTTTGTCCTCCATGAATTTAAACTTTAAAATAACTTTAAAATAAACTTTAATAATAATACATTAAGAACAAACTAAGCTATGTCTTTTCCTGATATGGTACTCCAGTTTGATTTTTTCAAATTAACTAAGATTTTGATTGTCTTATTGAAAATGTAGGGCGTTGATGTTACTTTAATTTTCCAAATTATCAGCTCAGCATACCAATTTTCCTGAAGGTTAAAAACAACATATTAAAGAAATACCACCTGCTACTACTTAGAGCTTCCAGAGGAAGTTTGCCTTTCCACTTTGTAATGTATTATTTGGGGGAGGAAATGACAACCTACTTCATTATCCAAAGCGCAGTATCCCAATAGCTGCAAAGCAGCAGACAAAAAGAAAGAAGGCCAGTGTCCACTTGCCCACTGACATTTCATGGAAATTAAAAATTCAGTAGGCGCAAGCAAAAAGCACATGTTGAAACATGCCAAGCTCCCCCAAACTCTCTCTTCCATTTCCATTTAAAGCTAGGCTTGCCTGCCAGCCTTCCTGAGTGGGGCTAGTTCCACGGAGGGGCACGGAGGGGCAGGCGTGGGCCCTGGGCACATTTTTCAACCTTAAGGAATAAGGTGGTGGTCATGGCCATGCCATTTAACCCGCCTCCAAGAGTGAGAGAGAACACACGGAGACTGGCTTTTCAAAGCTCAAAGCCCTTTTCTACAGTGTTATTTACAAACCAAACAAGGTTGAAGATAGATTACTTCCTACTGTCCGGCTCAAGGGAAAGAAGCATTTCGTTCAGGTACAGTATACACATCGGGAAACAGAGGAGTTGCGGAAACCATCTTTTACAAGCATTCAACTATGTCGGGGTTTACAATAGATTTTGCTCTGAAAATAGTGCCTGTTAACTCAGCTTTTCTCGAGTGTGTCATCTCCTTCTTTTTCCTCTCATCCATTTCTAACATTCATGGTTTCCCTCTCTCCATAGTTCTTATCATCATATAAGAACAGCCTGCTCTTCCCGGCCATACACTATGCTTGGTTTGTCTGATCATTAGAGCAACCTGTATCTTGGCACATTAGAAAAATCTGTTCAATAATCAATCTGTGATTTTATCTGGGAAAGGGCAAACAACTCGTTTAATCAACGGTCTTTGCCTAGTGAGTTGACCAACTATCCTGTTTAAATTACAGTTATTTTTCCGTTGGATTTTGTTTAAAATGCAGTGGGAATGGGTATTCATTGAAGAACTTAACATAAGGTCCTTGAAGAATAGACATAAGGCTTATTCTGTTACCTATAGTGTGAACTGGCTGCTTAAATATGTGTGTCTTCAGAAAAGAGCCAGTTGATAAGTTTTGTGTTTTTTTTTTTAATTTTAAAAACAAGGGTGAGTTAAAGCAGGTCTTCGGAGATGAAAATTATTTTATTTTGTAGTCAGGAAGAACAATAGCTAGCAAAACAAAACCCTGCTTAAAAAAAAAAAAGAAAAGAAAAGAAAAAGAAAAAGAAAAATGTATTCAAGATATGACCCTGAAATACAATGGAAAACATGAGGTAGTTTTGCTCTTGAGGGAAATGGTTCAACAAACTGGCCAAAGAACACCCGGTCTTTCTCTGGGCAGCAGTTGTGAGAGCAGAGAAATGTAGGACCTGTCTACACAGTATCCAAATACCTGTACAAAAACTTGGCCAATTCCCCAAATGATCTGGTTCAGATTCTAAAAGTCTACTGCGCACAGACCACGTCAAAATGGTGGGAAAATTAGAAAACAGAAATCTCAAAGTAAATGAAAAGGAATTGGATTGTTTGGTTTGAAGAAGGCAAGGATGCCAGTGACTTCAGAGCTGTCTTGAGGATAAATATATAAAACAGAGACACATAATAAGCCTTTACCTTCCGTGAGAGCACTCTAGGAAGCATTCATATTAACAGTGAAAGGGTGTCCGTGGTGGAAACCACAATGAACTAAAGGAGCTATGAGATCTTGGGCAAGTCTCCTGAACTCTAGAGGTTTCCATATCTCCATCTCAAAGGCAGGGGGAGGGGGGGGTCACTGTCAAATTTTGCAATTCCAGGACACATAAAGAAATGCTTGTGCCCTTGCCTTCTTCAAAACTGAAACAATTACCAATTTGTCTAGAACCTGGCCACTTAAAAAGGGAGGGATTGTCTTTTCCAATGTGGTTTAAACATCTGGCAGCACAAATGAACACCCAACAGAGGTAAAATACGAAATCAAAAAGGCAAACAGTCTGTGGTAAAGTAGCAATTCATCTCCAGAAAGTTGTGATCCTTTCCTAGAACAGATCGTAGCTCACAGAATTAAATTTCAGAAAATGCTCTTGGTTTCCCTACCACGAAGGGAAGAAATCCAGTTCCGACAAGTGGAGCAATTAGTAGGCACCTGTGGCCATCCCCATCCTGCTCTGAGGAAGAAAGGGGACATTTTGTGAAAACCATTTGGGGCTCGAACTCAGGCTGGTTTGAAAATGGTGTTAAGTTGTACTTTTAAAACGAGTGATAAAACTCCCCTGTGTTGAAAGAAGGCCATAAAACACTGCCACTCCTCCTCCCTTTACAAAAAAAGGGACCATCCAGGCCTTTTTTTCCTAGGAGTCTGCTAGAACATACCATCCCAAGGATGGGATGCTTGCGCAACGGGAGGACCCCTGCTCACGCCACATGTCACCCCGACGATGGCCACACAGAAGAGCAAATGCAAGAACCCCCCCCCCTTTCCTTGAATGAACACAGGGCTGCTTCTGGAATTAAAAGTTGCATTTTTTCCCCCTCACACCACCCTTGGGGTCCAGTGTGTGTTGCAAGACAGCTGAAGGAGCTTCTTGCCCAAAGTTTCATGGGACAATGGGGGTGTTTCAGGGCTTCCTGCTGCTGGTGGTGATCCTGCTAACCCCTCCTTTGTGATTTTAGCAGTTAACAAGACTGTAAAGCAGCGTCCAAGCTGATTGAATGCAGGTTTAAAGGGCAAAAGAAAAAACGGTGGTTGTTTAATGATTAAACACCTTTTTTTTTTTAATGGCTAAACACTGAAGTTGTTTTATTTTAATGCTAAATCAGTGCACAGGCAGGATGCAAACTGCCTTTGGGTGGAAACAGAGCCTCACTGCACTGTGGCGCTTGGAGGGTCAACTAGCCTTGAAGGCCTGGGCTCCACCCCTCCTCTCGCCTCCCAGGAATTAATTCTATAGAGACAAAGTTAAACACATAATTTGTAAAACTATTGAGAAGTCAACTCCCTGTTCCACAGTAACCCGGGTAGTTGTCAAAAGCAGATAAATCTTCAGCCAGAGTAGGAAGCCCCACACTGTTTTGAAAACAATTCCTAGGCTTTGCCCCTGTTGAAGGGGATTGAATGCACAGGCCAGAGGCACAACTGGGCTCGCCTGCACTCAGGGCTTTTAAGGGCGAAGTTAACACTTTACAAAAATCAGCCGCCTCCCTAGTAAACACGATGATTTAGTAGAGGTTTTGATGGTCTGGGGTTGGTGTTCCTGAGAAGACAGTTTTGATTTCTTTCGCTCTATGCAGGTGGGTGATGAGAACAGCAGCTGTGCCGGTAAGAGGTCCCTAAGACTTGGTAGCAAGCATATTACCTATCCTCTGTAATTTCTTCCCAAAATAGACTTAATGGAAAGAGGATGCCTAATATACCCCTCCTCAAAGGAAGCATGCCCCCATACAACAGAAGCAGTCATTCTGGAAACAGCTTTATGGCTCTGTAGTCAATAGCTCTATTTTCTCCCCTTTCCACTTCCTTCCTTCTCCGGGGGAAGAACGTGTGTGTGGACACACACACCCATTCACACATTCACATCTCAGCGCACACGACTGAAAATGCCCCCAAGATCGGCAGCCTTGCTCCTCACTGAAACTCCGGTCATTACTTGACGCCGTTTAACCTGAGAACTTTATAATGCTTCTCATTCGAGGTCCTTTTCACTCCAGATCTGATGGGGAAGAACCATCAGTTAATTAGCCTTGGGTTAAACTTGGTTCAGGGAGCAATTACTAAGCACCCCACACTGAAGCCTGTACCAGACACAGAGACAAACAATAAGTGTTCACAAGAATCAAGGAGCAGCAAGCAGAACACCTTACTAAAGGTAGAGATAGCCTCCCGAGCAGGATCAGAATTCCAGCCTCCAGACGGCTGATTAGCATGGATCGTAAGCACACACCTCAACTGCGAGTCAGACTCCTTCCCAAGCTCTCAGGAATGAGACTTCCTTGCTCTACCTACGGTGTTTTCCTTAGCTATCTTTCATAAGCTAGAATGTTTCCTCCTGCTTGAGGCCAACCAAATCCTTATTAGAATAGAAACAGTCCAAAAGTTGAGTTGGATGTCTTTTTTTTTTTTTTAAACAAATTTGGTAAATGTTTTCCTTGGAGTGATAAAAGGTTAAAAAATGATGGTTAGGGTCTCAGGCAGGGGGGACAAAAGCCTATCTAAAATGTAGCACGTTCGCAATAGAAATTTTAGGGAAAAATACTTTTGAGCTATTTATAATTGGAAGAGTTACACAAAAGTTTGTAAGAAATATCTTTAAAATTCATCTTGGAATTTGATGTTTGAGGAATACCAGGGTTTAATAATACAGTGAATGGAAATTCTTAAGAAGGGTCTGAATGGGAGCTTCTGGGCATTTTCAAGGGCTGGAGATTAACAGCATTCTTTCTTTATTCTATTAAATTTTACCTCAAAACATATGGTTTCTTTCTCCTCTGATGATACATGTATTGCCAGGGCCACTCAAGCAATATGACAAAATGGTGGAAGAGGCATGGGAGAAAATGGCAAGACATGTTCTGAAGAGCTGGAAAAGTGAAGGAAAGGGAAAGTCAAATGGATATTTGTATGAAAATATGTGTGAGGCCACTATCTTGAGAAGATGCAAAGGTAGGAAGAATTTCTGAGCCACTCAGCACCCTATCTAGTCCAACAACACAGTTCCTGCTATCCAGAAGGACTTCCAACGCGTATGTGTCGGGGGTGGGGGTGGGGAAGCTGAGGCAGGATAGAGGGCAAGTGGGACTTGTAACCCCAAGGCATTTACAAAATTTGAGTGCCTGTCCTGTATCCAATTTATAGCTCAGAAATTAACAATATTGTAGAAGTTGGAGACTATCTTCAGACACAGCAAAAAGAAGAATGAGATTAGATGCAAGTCAGATAAAGATATATTCAAATAATTTTATACTTTAATTTGAAGTGGGTTCATTTAAAAAGAAGCTTTCACGACATGAAGGAGCATAGGAAGTAGGGAAAGCTTCCACTGCCCAGAGTCAACCAAGATAAAACATACCTCCTTTATATCAAAAGGTATTTAAGTTAGCATGAAGCAGTATCCTTCCCAAGACAGGCTGGGGTAGGAGTTGGGGAAAGCTTTCTTGGGAGTGGAAAAGTTTGGCATCTCTCATCACACAAACTCTAGGGCTCCCATTTGAAGCCATAAAATGGCACTTGTATTGAACATGCCATCCTGGGTTCTCACTGGATACCAGAACCTATAGGAGTAGTTTGATCCTCAGCATCTCTAACACATTCTGTTTGGTCCAGTGCCAAATGTGGCAAGAAGAACCCACTACTGTACCCGCTCAATCCTTAAAAGCCTGAGAACTGACAGTGAGTTGTGTGTAATACAGGTAAAGCCCGCAGCCGGTGATGAGTGTTCCTTCATCAAAGAATCCTCCTGCTTCCCTTTCCTACTCCCTCCTTCCCTGCCCATAATCTTCAGAACATCAACTTATATAAACGATAAAAACAGAGCTGCTCTGCTTTGGGAGTGGGAAAGGACCCAGAACTCTTGGTCCTTCAGGAGCCTTCTTATAAGTACAGCCATAGGGATTTTTTTTTTTTTGCTTCTCTTTTACTTGGCTGATTTACCTTATTCACCAACTAAATCAGACAGACGAACAAGTCACCCTTCGTTGGGGCACACCAATTAGTGGGGAAAAGCAGTTGCACCTGGTTTCCAATTTTGTGACACCAAAGAGTCAGATCTTTCCCAAGGCCAAGTGGTTAGCAGTAGGAGAACTGGATCTAAAATACACATTTTCAACAAATCTTCCACATTTTCCTTGCCCTTTCCCCTCTCTCTGTAATTTCCTATTATATTTTAGTGGGCTCTTGTTGTTTTTCAGGAATTGGCAAATCCCCCAAACTCACAGTCTCTAAATTTGGGAATCCAGGGAATATTTTGCTCAGGTTTGGAGATGTCTCTTGAAACTATATTGCTATCTAGAGGCGAGTGTTTCCTGTGCATATCCTCATACCAAAGGTTAGCTCCCTCTCCAACTTTTACCAAGAATTCATTTCTCACTTGGCTATTTTCACACAAAAAAACCCCCAAACCCAAAATGGTTTAGTGTCTTTGAGGAAGTTGCCATATCAACTCAAAATAGGAAAAAACCAGGTCTCATCAGGACGTGACTATCGATGATGTGTTGGCTCACTTCATCCTCAAAGTGAATGATTTTCTCCCAAGCTTCATCTTCTAGGAGCAAGAATTCAACCTCGTGCCTGGAAAAAGTGGCAAACCTCTCAATGTCATGGACCCCAGAGTCCGTCTTTGGTCACTAAAAACTCAAATTGCCTGAGGTCCATTGTGTTCTTTTTAAGTAGCCTTGAATCCTCTATGGATTGAGGTAAAGTAGGATAATATTCAATAAAGACACAAATAAACAGAGAGCAGGTATGAACACTACCTGGTGAAATTTTTTGTTCTATTTTGTCACTTATATACATATTTAACCATCTATTGGATTCCATGACATGTCTTTGAGTGATGCTGATGGGCTCTTTGACATTTTCATTCTCATCGATTTCATGGCAAGTAATAAACATGTTACACTTTTCCACATTATGCTCTACCTTTCCAGAAATGGGAAAATAGAAGAGTTACATAAATCTTTCAGAATAGTTGCACTTGCCTTTGAAACAATGCTTAGTTTCTGTTTCTTAGATTCTATTTCATCTGCAAAGATCTGTGCTAGAAACACCTGTCCTGCTAACTAATTACAACTTCTCCTAGGTTGCGAACTTACTCTTACTTCTAACGCCTGGAATTAACAGATGATAGATACCTGCCTTCTGCAATCATGCTTAAGGCTCCTTCACTGTCACCCACTCTTAGGAAAGTCAGACAAAAGTGGAAGAAAAGTACACATTTTTATTTATTTATTTATGTGTTTACTACCACCTCCATCATTTTAGGAGTTATATTGCCTAATTCACTTTAGCTTTCTTTTGACCCAGGAATTCATGGGCGACTGCTGTGTTTTCTTCAGTGAGACTGCCTTATGTATCATTTAACAAGCACCCCCAAATGCCTAATGTATACATCAGTGTGAATAATGCAGACTTGCTATCATTCCTTCCAAGGTGCCAGTCTATATATTTCTCTCTTAAACATTTGGGATTTAGCAAAGCTATGCTGCATAATGTTCCCAAGGAGAAGTGACTGTGACGTCTGTGAGTCTGATAGATGTTCTTATCTGATATTGTTCCATTTTCTGTGGGAAAGTTCTATCAGATGAAACAAGACTGTCTAGACCCTCTTCCCTTTTTCATCTCTTTTCAGCTGCTTTATCAGAATGGTACCCCTCCCCTCCTGCAGAAACATGTTTTCACCTCTAGGAAGTGCTTTGAAAGTCATGGTCAATCCACAGGTATCTCTTGCTTTACAGTGTCACTGACATCACTCCTAAAAATAGGGATTGCTGCCAGGAAATGGATGTGACGACTCTTATATATTTAATAAAAATGAGTAACACTGTTGCCTCTTCAACGGTCTCTTCCTTGCCCTTCTCGGAACATTTGTGGTAGAACATTATAAAGTTACATACACTTGACATGGACTATTTTCAGTCTCTACACTCCTGATACTTGCCAAGGCAGCCATCTTGATCTTCCCCTTCCCCCAAAGGTGAGTTTTATTTCTTTTCTTAAAAGCCTGGGAAAAATGTGTTCAGGTGTTTTTAAATTAGAAGAAGGTGAAAATTACACTTTTGATGCTTTCAAAGTCATTTTTCTTATTCAGATCATTACTGCATACAAATCGGTTGAAAATAAAACATTTGACATTTTCCAGGTGTCCTGCATTCTTTGAGAGAGATCTCGCAGACTTCGTGTTGAAGCATTTCCCAGGTTCAAAGTTAATTAACTGCTCCACCCCATTTTCTCACCAGTCCTGCTTAGCTTTCCCACGTGTACATTCCACATTACTACACAAGTTTGACCTTTCTTTATAAGCCCTTCTATCACAAACCTAAATGGATGTCTGATTTCCCTCCAGATGGGTACTGCCTTTTATTCATCTGCAAATACTTTCAGTTATTCTTATGAAAGTGGAGTCAGGGAAGCGAAAGAAGCATATTTCAAATCTTCTAGGCACATTTCTTCATGTTGCTTAAATTAGGAAGGATGTTTTTATTCCTGCCACACTGAAGGACATTTCACAATGTATCTAGACACTTTCCCGGGTAGGGCTTTGGGTAAATTATTTAGAAAACCAAAGTTAAAAGCCTCCTCTGAGTGGAAAAGGGATTATTTTACTTTGACTTACCAGAACTGGATGTTTTCTGTGACTAAATTTCTAGATAATTATGTATTTTTAGAAAGTACTGAAAACTTGCCTTTCTTTTCCTTCAACCTGTCAGTAAGTGTAGAGTAAACACTTGTATTGGGTACTAAAGAGACACACCAAAGTGGTTCTTGTCTTTGCCAAGAAGCTTAAAGTCTCTATCAGAGGGACGAGATAAACATTTGAAAAACAGCTAGAGATACACACAAATTAAAGCCCAAACCCATACACTCAGGTTGTTTATGTCTCTGATGTCACACTCCAGGAGACTCCTGGCCTTCTTCACTCACTACTCCTATTTCTCCCACCCATCCTGTCTGTGATTTCTTTCCTTCACTCCCTTCCTCCCTTCTGCCCGTTTTATGTGTTAGCCGTGAAGTGACACTTACAGACCCTGCTCAGTACAATTACTAAGTTACACTTACTAGTTACTGCTCATTTGACTGATCCATTTCCTCATTCACAAACACATTCATTCAGTAAACGAGTACTATCTTACGAAGCTCCGTGTTAGACAACGTGGAGCTAGCAAGAGCCTGCCTGGGTTTTGCCTGTCTCTCTGCAGTCTTAGTTTGCGTTTGTCATTTCCCGAGAGCCATCAAATACTGCGCAAAAGCTGAACTTCTCAGCAGCTCCCCATTCCAGGGATCGGCCGCCATTCACACTGTGACGGGATCCCCAACGTCATGGCATCAGGGGTATGCGACTCAGGCTATAGGGCTTCTCAAATATCTCTGCCCGCTTTTTCTTTGCCGTCTCTCTCTTCCCTTGGTTTGTTATCACTTGGTGTCCCCTGGCCTCAGCTTGGGGCCCCTTGCTTTCCTTTTCCTTCTCACTCACTCCCTTGGTGCACCGCTTGGACTAATTAGCACCTACATTCACGGGCACCCCAGAGCCCCATCTCCAGCCAGAACTTCATACCCTCTCTTCAGCCCCATGTTTCTTAATGTCTACAAAACACATCAAGTGGGTATTTTACTGCCACCTAAAGCAAACATAGCAAAACCAGAATTTAATATCTCTCTTCCAAAGCTGCCTATGTTGGCTGTCTCTCCAATGAGCAGCAGAAACGTGGGTGTCCCCAATTCCCAGGTCCATCTTCCACCAGCCTCCTTTTTCCACCCACTGTCCCCTTGACCCTGCACCCTCCCATCCAGTCTTCCGTAAGCCCTACTCATTCTTGTGCTGTACAATTTCCTCAGACCCAACCTTTCACCACTATTTCCCCAGCCCAAGAACTACTGCAGATATTGGCTGGCTCCAAGTAAAAATATACATCCATATTAATACATCCAAAGAAGTGATAAACAGGAAAGCTTTCTCGGGGCATCCTGCACACGCTCAAAGAGATCAAGAACGGTTCCTGTCACATGTTTTCTAGTGATTTATAGAGCATAAAAGAAATGCTTCAAGCTGGAGTTATATGAATATTTATTAGGCTTTTCTATTTACTTAACTCAATAGTTGTTTAATTGTTATGCTCCCAGGGAGGCAATGGCCTAACAGGCACATTAGAAATGGATGGAACAAAATGGAGACCTGGCAGATTTAATAATAGCATTCCATGCGTCTACATCAGAAGACGTACCCGAAGTCAGTACATCATGCTGTCAGGAAACTCTGCCTCTTACTTATTTTCAAGTTTCTCATTTCTTCATTTGTATCCCTTTTCACATTAAAATATATATATATATATTTTTGCATTTTTCTTCTACCCCCTTGAGATGAATTTAAGAATAACTATCAGTTAACTGGATAGGAGAACAAGCTGATGAAACTTGTCACTTCCCTCATCCCAGCATTCACTTGGCTGAGCTTTGGAAAACTTCATTGTTCACTGCACTCCCTTATTTTTCTATGTGGGGCTTGTCCATGGTTGTGAGCTTAGCATAAAAGGCTCTTCTTTCCTGTTAAGGAAGAGAGCATCATACTCCTCTTAGAACCGTGGGACTCTCACTTCTCGGGCAAGTTCTCAGTGGGTGGCTTATCTAAGTCTCTCAGCAACCCCTCTCCCCTTCTCCCTCATTACCTCAGTGTGGGCCATTTAGATGCTTATTAAAGTCATCTCTGAAGTCGTCTCCAGAGGAAACAGGGAAAGCAACACTGAAATAAATCATTTATATGGATTTTGCCAATTTGCTTCTAATAGGAATCTATTAATAGAATGTTGGAGTTTTCAGGAAACCCAGCTGGGCTTAATCCCAAATTGCACACAGAGTTTAAACATAAAGAGTACCTCCCCCTGCCAACCAAAAAATGGAAGTCAAGACAGATATTCCAAAGTGCATGTAAGGAAACTGTGAGAACCAATAAAAATAATGAGAATAAATGTGAAGCAGGGAATACCATGTCATTTACAGACTGTAGAGGGCTAACAGGTGTAGCTAAAGGAAAAGGCCAGTGGAATAAGGGATGGGTCCTATCAGATGATACCAAAGAGACAATGGCAGTGAAGTACCTTCTGAACATCTGTTTTGCGAAATTAAACGACGCCAGGGCCAACATCAGGGTTTCTACAAAAAGGTTAGTCCGTACAAGGGTGCCTGAAGTCCAGTGCACCCCTTTTTCCCCCAGCTGTCCTGCCAGGCATGGCCCTGTGCCAGCTGAGAGCAGGTGATGTTCTCTGATTTCCACAAGTTGCTTCATGGAGCTGCAGTAAAATGGCATCCCGGGGGTCTACCTAGAACCTACGAATGAGTAACTCGGTGTGTTAAAGTGATCTGAAGGACATCGGACATGTCCCCCTGCTGGAGAGAGCCATGGGTGAGCCACGCAGAAGTAACCGGAGAGATGCTTCAGGGTGAAAATGAGGTCAAAAGCTATCCTGGACTCCTCCAATGTCAAGTTAAGTGACTCCTTTTGAGATTGTTTCCCCGTGATGTTTTCTTCTTAGACGTGGTTCTTGGAAGTAGCACAAGGCAATGGCATGAATGCCTCAGAGGGATCTAGTGATGGAACAGCATAATGGGGGGAGGAGGAGAGCATGCTCTTGAGGAAAGGGTAAGCAGAGTCATTTCAAATTCTTAACACTGTGCTCAGTCATATGCTCCCTAACTAGAAGGAAATGACCTGATGTAGAATAGAAGAGAAGCACCAAGAAAGGGAGAGGGGGAGGGAGCTAACATTTATCAGAGCACTGATTATATACCAAGAACGTTACAAGCGTCATCAATTCTGGCAAGGAGCCTGTGAGATGGGTCCCACTAACCCCACCTGATGGATGAGGAAACTGTAGTTCACAGAAGTCAGGTGCTGTGGCTGGGGTCAAACAGCTAGTGAGTCACATTGGCCCAGATGTCAGCCCAGGTCTGACTACAAAGCCCATATTCTTTCAATTACACCATGCAGCTTATTAAAAGGCTGAACAGTATGCCTGAGGAGCAAAAGTTAAAGGAAGTTCTATAACTCATGCTTGACAAAAAAAGACTGAAAAGTGATATACCGTTTTTGAAGTAACGTCTAGAAAAGATGGTAACCAGCTGTTTTCAAACTTGTTCTGAAGACATAAGAATAGGAAATGGACTTCAAGTGCAACATGAAGGAAAGCTTCCTTACCAGAAGGGTTGTGTGGAGGGGAGTTGAGGCTAAGCAACACTGTGGAATCATCTTCCTGTGTAGAAGTCAAGACAACTAACCCCCGAGGAGGACATGAAAGGTGGAATTTGTTTCAAATGGAGGAAATCGCTGAAGGAGTTCACTAGAGAGAAAGAAGAGAAGGAAAACTGCCCCAGAATGGCATGCAACAAAATAGCACAAAATGGCAGAAGGAATGGAAAAATAGAAGAAATGTCAGATGGGGAAATAAACAGAAAACAAGAGAATCAGGATTATAAATAATGCAGACACTGTTGTCTTCCTCACATCTCGTGTGACTCTCTTTGTGGAGCAAAGTCCTACAGCATTTCTTTCTCTGAGGGTATTTTTCAAGCAATGTAGGTTTTAATCTGAAAGGAAGAATTTAAGTGTCGGCCTGCCCCAGAGCAGGAATATGTAAGTACTAAATGACCACTTACCTCTGGGGATTTTGCAATCCTCAAAGCAGCATCCTCAAATTCTCTAACT
Source organism: Taxidea taxus jeffersonii (assembly GCA_003697995.1). Taxonomy (NCBI): domain Eukaryota; kingdom Metazoa; phylum Chordata; class Mammalia; order Carnivora; family Mustelidae; genus Taxidea; species Taxidea taxus. Next base: position 89,183 of record ML110993.1, on the reverse strand, counting down.
TTCCTATCTCTACAGATTTTATAGTGATCTCAATTTTAAAAATATCGTGCCCTGTTTCATTCTCACATTCCCCTATATTTAAGCATAATTATCCCGTGACAATTTACATTTCAGAGTTACATAAAACTGTGGCCCAGAGAGGCTAAAGGACTTTCCTAGTTAGTAACTGACAGAGCTAAGCCTTGACATTAAGTCCTTGAATGGATCCCAAATCCAGGATTCTTTCCAGAAACTTAACCTGCATTTCCAAGCACATATGGAGGGTTGACTGTCAACCATACCACTCCGCGTTGTTCCCTTCACTTCATTTGTAAACTCTAGAGACTGCTTAAAAGGGCAGGAGAAGAACTACAAAGGCAAAGTGATATTGAGAGTAATAGAACAATAAAAAGGACTTACTCGGACACCCATGGCCCTCTACAGACCTGTTACGAGATTAGTTTCACAACGGCTCTAGATGTGGGAAGTGATGTCTAAAAGCTTTTGCTCTTTATGTTGATGAAGCCCACTATGAAGACTGTGCCCAGAAAACATGCTTTCCTTCGTTTGTTTATTCTTTCTTTCTTTTTTTTTTCAAATTTGAAACAGATAAGGTCACAAGTTTTTATCTCTTATTATTACAGTACTGAAAATCTTAAAGTACTGTATCCTATGGAGAAATAAGATATAAAACACACATCAAGCTCACTTTAACATTTTAAAAGGTTTTAATTGCTTTGCTTCCTAAAATAATACACAGAAATTTAAAGAAATTTTAAAAAGACTTCTCGTTTACCTTAAGAATCATTCTGGGAAATGAAGTAACGATCGCAACTATTGAGTGTTTGGGGCTTGGACGGAGAACATAAACAGAAAAACTAATGGGAAGAAAGTATAGTTACAGATAATAAATATTAAGGAGTCTACAGTGTCTAACTCGGGAGTGTTCCATGTAATATATTGTCTATACATAGAGATATGGCCAGATCCACAGAGTGCAGAATTTAGTATAGAAAACGCCATCATAATAGTCTCCTTCCTGGCGGGCCGTGCTTGTAAAACAATTTCAAGCAAGGAATCGTTGATAAATGTATAACTGAATGTGCCGAATCCCAAATCTCGGATATTCATCAATACCAAAACTTCACTGTGGTGTGGTATTCTGTCCACCCTAATCTCTAAGGGATGGGGGAGGGCTACAGGGTGAGGTAACCCATTATCACAAGTATGATAAAGAAATGGAATTGAGATTGTTTGATGCGATGGAAATTTAAATGTCCAGGTGCTGATTAGGAGTCTTGGCTTTAGGGATGAGCCCTATTAGTGGAATCGACCATGCTAAGGCCATAGGAGAAATAGACAACTTAGAGCACGTGATCCAGTCCCCGCTGCCCACCTCCTAATCTCTGTCGCCACACAGCTTTCCCTGGAGCTCTGCCTAGCAATGTGCCAGCAGGGAGGCTGCTGTCTTGGGCAGAGGATGTGGACCCTATTTTGTCACCTGCTTCCAGCGAAGGCTGAAAACATGTTAAGGTTTTCAGAAGGCTCATCTTCCCAATAACCAGCTCAGCTCCATTATTAAGCTATTCTTTTATCTATAACTATTACCATCATCATCATCATTATTATTATTTTAGAGAGGGAGAGTGGGGGCGCAGAGCACAGAGGGAGATAGAGAAGCTTAAGCAGGCTCCACATCCACATGGAGCCCAACTTGGGGCTCGATCTCACAACCCTGAGATCACTACCTGAGCCTAAATCAAGAGTTGGACGCTTAACCGAATGAGCTACCCAGGCGCCCTAAAACTAACTTTAAATAGAGATAGAGTGTCTGCTATGCCAACTTTAGAATATTTGTTTTTCTAACAAAAACCCACTTCTTTTGCAGACCCAACACTTGAGCCCAGTGGAATCTTCTAAACTTGCTTGTGTCTTAAGCTTGCTAGTAGAAGTTATAAGAGTATTCCAAATAATTAAATACATAAAGTCTTGTTTTGAAATAAAAAGTTGATGGGCGCCTGGGTGGCTCAGTGGGTTAAAGCCTCTGCCTTCGGCCCAGGTCATGATCCCAGGGTCCTGGGATCGAGTCCCGCATCGGGCTCTCTGCTTCGGTGGGGAGCCTGTTTTCTCCTCTCTCTCTGCCTGCCTCTCTGCCTACTTGTGATCTCTGTCTGTCAAATAAATAAATAAATAATCTAAAAAAAAAAAAAAAAAAGAAATAAAAAGTTGAGTTTCTACTAGATCCACATCAATTTTTAGGACTAGAAAATGTCCATCCTTCTTCTCAAGCCTCATTGCTTCATGCTGTTACTCACAACGATCTTGATCATTGTCACGGGGTCTGTGGGGTCTCTCCGCTAAAAGGAACAAGCTTTGGCGGGGGCGGGGAGGCGGTACGGCATCTGAGGAAGGTTAAAATCCAGGTCTCTTTCCTGACATTTGGTGACTTCTAATTGCTATGACTTAGTCTATACTGTCAAAAACTTAAGAGCTGAATTTGGGGGTTTGAATTCGGTCCACCCTCAAGCAAAAGGTACTTAGCCTTTTGTACGAAAAAGGAAGCACAGAAGAAACCAAAGGAAAACCATGAAGGTGTGCATTTCAGTTTAAGTTGGACAGTGCTCTGAGAACGAATAAGGAGCTATTTTTAAAGTGGGGGGGGGCAAGGAGAAAACTAGGGAAGGGGGGCCAGGATCCTGTATCCAAAGTTCCCATCTGTAGATATCCACGATAAATCAGAGACCACGGTGAGGGGAGTGGGGTGGGGTGGGGCAGACAGAAACACACACAGGAGCAAAGAAAAAGCAGCAAGGTCTTCTGGAACATTACCAAAGCCATGTGTTTATACTTGTGGCTAAAGCTATAGGACACCTTACTCAATGATTTCTGAAATTGAATGATAATACCACTTTTATAGAAGTGAGGACTGAGTAAGATGTCAAGGCTTTTAAGCAAGAGATCAAAGATTTAAGACAGTGTTTCAGCAAGTGGTCACTACTGTTCATGGTTGTAGTATCTGTCTTCCAGACACTATTTGGATTATTAGACAAAAGAATAAAAAGACTCGGAGAAAGTATTCATTCCTGGAGATGAAGACCTGTATTATGAGAATGGTAAGACAATGACTCAGTTAAGAGATCAGAGATCAAGTGGAGGCCCCTTTTTTCAGCTGGGAACAGGAAAGGAGACTTCTGTCAGCTGTGGTGTCCTACGGGGTAAGTGTTCAAGGCCAGGCTATGGCCTGGGAAGGACTGGATGTAAGAATTATCCAGAGCACGAAGAAGGGAGCTCGATAGAAGCAGACTTAGATTGTTTTGGTCTTAGCTCTTTAGCCTCCTTCCCTCTTTTCCTCCCTCTGTTTGTCTCTGTCTCTCTCCTTCCTTCCTCTCCGGCTCTTTTCAATATTTCTTCCTTTGTACTATTAACTTTTGTCAACTTTTTTCTTCAGTGGTGGTGGTGGGGGGAGGTTCCTAGTGGCATTTGACACCTGAGATGATGCATATGCTGCCATCTCATGTCTGAGCACCACCTGGGCCCCTGGGGGTGTCCACAGGGCATCAGCGCATCGGTGACCCAAGTCACCGAAGGGTGCCTGTATGCGGAAGGAGGACCTCTTCATTTAAATAGCTGGGTGGACATGGGTTTCTCCTTCCTGTTGAAAGTCTACTATCCTCCTCCATTAAGCAGATTACAAAATTGTGTTCAGTGGATTTCTGACCATGCAGTTTATATCTCCAAGGCCCTGCCTGTGGATGCCTGACTTCTGCATTCGTGTCTGTGTAGGCAAAACAGAGGCATGACATCAGGCTTGAAGCATAATGACTTGGTTAAATTAGGTTAAAGGCTTCTATTTTCATCATTCTGTTTGTTTGTTTTTTGGTCTGTTTCTAAGTAGACCTATTCAAATAGCATCTTTCCCCCCTTCCCATAGTTAGGTGCTGCTTTAATACCACTAGCTTTAGAGATTATTCATTGTCAAGCAAGCCTCAGAATAAGAGGACTTTCAAATTTGTCTTCCATAAGAATGCAAAATTCAAAATACGCCTGCAAAAAGATTAAACGGAAATTAGGGATGCTAAATATCCCATATTACAGAAACAAACCAGAGTTAAAAGAAAAAAAAAAAAAAAAGGTAATCCATAGTTTAAATTTCCTGCCTGCAGGGCACGCTACACCTTACATCCTCTTAAATTCCACAGGTAATATAATTTATATTAAATGGGACAGGTCCCAGCAGAAATTTGTACTGGCGCCAGGCAAAACAATTACTTTGATGTGCTCTTTGAAAGCATTGTGGCTCCCAGGTATGGGGGTGACATGCAGACAAATGGTAGAAGAGATTTAGATGTGCTATCTGCTATTAAAATTATTAAATTGCTAACCTGTAATCATTGAGTAAAATGCACAAACAAAGCTAATCTATTTCTTCGGTGTGTGTTTTTTTTTTTATTTCTTCGGTTTTTTTTTTTTAAATTAATCAACAGTGTGAAAGTCAGAAAAATTAAAGTCTGACCGTCTAATAGTTTGCTAAGCTACAGTTTTCCTAGAAAAGAAAGCAAACCCATCCTCCGCCAGCAGATGCGTTCAGAATGAAACCTTTTAAAGTTGATGGCAGGATATATATTATAAAAGCAATTACAGTGGAATTCAGGTGGGGCCAAAGTACATCAAGATTACAGTTCTGCAACAAAAGCCTTTTGCTCTGTTTTTGACCACGTTTCGGGAAGTCCTCAACCAACCCCGGAGTTGAGTTCCAAAAGTCTGTTTTTAAATTGACTGTTTGGAAAGCAGAATGAACTTTCTTATTGGAATTAAGACGGTCAGAAACAGGAGCATTTATTAAATACCCATTAGATGCCGGGTAAACCGCTGAAGATAAAGGCCCCTTCAAGGCAGGAAAAAACGCATGTCACATAATTCCAAGTGCCTTTGGGTTAGAAGACAAGAGGCTGGGCTTGAGTGGAGAGAACATAGAACTATGGAGAGCGGAAAGAATACAGAGAAAGACAAAGGAAAGAAAAGAAGAAATGATGTGAAGAGGGGAAACTACAGAGATGAGTGAGCAAGATGTTACCGAGATGGGGCAGAGTACAGAGAAGATGTTGGAATGGGTGACTAGGGAGTTGCACAGAGTAGGAGACCAGCTGAAGAGAAGAACTGCAATGTGCCTGTGAGATACCCCGATTTGAGGGGAACAGCTCATGGCTCATGCCAACAGCTGAGGGTGAAGAGGAAGCCCACGGAACAGATGTTTCAGTTAGATATGGGTAATCCCGGGTCTTGGGCAAATTCTTGGTGCACTTGATTGTCTCATTTGGCTTTTTTTTCCTCCACAGGAGGGAATTTCATTTCCTCTAATGCTTACTCCTACTCTATAGGTACCGTTTTGGTTTGAATGTGTCTCCCCCAAAGTCACAAGTGTAATCCCAGCCCCCAGAGTGATGTATGAGGAGACAGGACCTCTGGGGTTGATTGGGTCATGAATGGGATTGGTGCCTTTCTAAAAGAGGCTCCTGGGAGCTTGCTTTCCCTTTCCACCATAGAAAGACCCAACAAGATGTCTGCAACCCAGAAGAGGGACCTCAGGAGACTGTGCCAGCTCCCTGATCTTGGACCTCCTGGCCTCTAAAACTGTGAGAAACAACTTTCTGTTATTCAGAAGCTTCCCAGTCTGTAGTACTGTTTTATACCAGCACAAAGTGACAAAGGCAGGTATGGTATTAGTTTTTTTTTTTAATTTTTGAAAATATTTTATTTACTTATTTGTCAGATGGAGATCACAAGTAGGCAGAGAGGCAGGCAGAGAGAGGGATGGGGGAAGCAGGCTCCCCACTGAGCAGAGAGCCCGATGCGGGGCTTGATCCCAGGACCCTGAGACCATGACCTGAGCTGAAGGCAGAGGCCTACTGAGCCACCCAGGCGCCCTGGTATTAGTTTTATTTAAAGGAGTAAAAACTGAGTAATTTAGTGGAAAGAGACAGTCAAGTTCCATTTTACAGACTGGAAAGCGGTGGCCGAAGCTGACATGGGCTGCTAACATGGAACTTAGGTCACAGGAGTAGCTGATACCACCCAGGAATGGTAGAAGGACTGGAAATTATGCTGGAAACCCAATTACATCATTACTATCCAGTGCAGCTGCTTAATCTCATGTCTACCACATCCCAGAACCACTCAGTCACAGTAGGATTGTTACCTAGAAACATCCTTACTGGAAAAATTAAGCACTGGTCCAGTAATTTCCTGTTAATGACCATTTCCCTAAATGTTGGCTTGTGTGCCTTCTAAGTGGCCACTCCATCTTTCTGCTCCCTATCCCTGAATTACTGTCATTTACAAAGTGCTTCCCCAAGGAACAGACCTTCCAGATGCTTCCAAAGACGGGCATGGACTCCTCTTGAAATTTCTCCATCATTTCCCCCCTCATGCTCTTTTAATCGTGAATTATCTCCTAACTTCAGACAAATGCCGTGACGCCTAGGACTCCCGGCATGGGACTCCCCCAAAGTCCTTGTCCCTTTTTATGGAAGCTAACCATTCACCTGTTTGGTTTCCATTCATCCTCTGCTACAGGGTCTGCTGCATTCTCCTTGGAACCAGACGCTAACCTTACTTTGGTCCTGGCACACGGTAGATGATCAGTAAATGTAAATGAAACCAGTTAAACAAGGCACTGGTTCTTAACGTTTGTAGCAATTATGACACTCCCTTTGATGCGGAGCCGCTGGAATGACTATTAGGACCCCAACAGTCAGTATCTAAACTAGTCATACCTTACAAGCATGGTTTTCTGCCCTCAAAGAACTTACAATCAAAACAAAGAACAAGAAAAGAAAACTCCAAATTCTTAACACTGATACAACTTCACATTCTTCACGATTTGTTATTTTTAACCTCTTCTGGCTTGATCTCCGATGTTCTTTTCTTCTCCCACCACCCCTAACAACGCCCCTGAACAGCATTCTGTGAGCTGAACCGACTCACGGTCCAAATTGTAAGTGTTGGTGGTGGGCAAGACGATAGAGTCGCCTTCCTGCTTGAGTCTGGGTGCAAAAAACCACATGCCACTGGGAGTTCTGCTTAGCTTTTCCCTTCTAAAGCCACAGAGCCCGCTAATAAACACAAAAATGTATGCAAATGCTTATTAACGAATCTTGCTGGGGTACTACAAACCCAACTTAGGAATCACGCTTCTAGGGTTCCTAAGAATGGCAACAAATCCACAAGCCTGTAAGACGCCATCACCAAAGACACGGACCACCCCCTCCCCACCCCACCCCCGCCCCGCCCCCAGTGACCCCTCACAGTCCTGCTTGACTCTCCAACAAGACTTCCAGATGGACACCCCTCTGGCCATTGTTACATGCGACCTCACGGCAACTTCCCGCCAGGAGTTTAGCTGCAGGCTGATGTCTAAAAGTTCAGGCACTATAAAAACTGGTTTATTGGATGCAAAAGAGAATTAGGACTTCAAAGACTCTTACTCTGTCAAATTAAATTAACATATGGAACAGCAACTAAGCTATGATTGGTATTCATAGCATCAGCTCTTCGGTAAGGCTCTGGCTGGTTTTTAATGCAGCTCGTTCACTGTTTTAAGTGAGCTGTTGCTGATGTGTTCTGGTTACTTAGAAGAATAGTAAATGATGTGGGAAATGCTCACAATATACTGTAAAGTGTAAAGAGCCAAATACAAATTATATGTAAAGTATAATCCAGATTTTCTAAATAAGATAGGCTCTGTATTAAATTTGGTTAAAAAAAAAATTCTTCACTTTATGTAAGAAAGAATTATACCAAAATACTAATGCAGACTTCCTCTGGATAGTAGGGCTAAGGGAACAATTTTGTTTTATTTCTTGTACTTTTATGAATTATTGAAAATTTTTAAATAAGAGTGTATTACTTTAATAATCCAAAAAAAGAATATGTTTTTAAAGAAAATGGATTTTTAAAGGAAAATATGCCTTATGTAAGAAGAAAGTATTGCAACAAATAGTATGCAAAACAGAGATAAGAATTTAAAGGCACACTGTCGTGTGCTAGTTTCAGAATAAGTGTGGTCAAGTGTACATGCCTGTGTGATACGGGCAAATGTCCACACACGGGATAGGTTTTGACATGAAGTCTCTTATTTAACTTTTTGTTTCTTCTTCTTCCTATTCCTCAACCTGGAAAGCTGTAATAATTAACAAAGGAACAGAATAGTGGTAAGATTTCTCTCTTTTTTTTTCCTGAAAGATCAACCAGTTTTAAAATATAGTGGAATGTCACTGAAGAAGCTTGGTAAAGATTTAAACAAAATCAGGTAGATTAAAGCCTCTGAAACAAACAATATTCAATCGTTTTTGTCTTACAAAAAGAGTAATTTCATTTGGTTTAACGGAATATATCAGTATCACTAACTATATATAATAAATATCTATTTTCGTATTTCTCCTTATTACCTTACCATATATGTCTGTATGCATTTGAGTGTAAAGTCAATTTACTATGACCTACATCCCCTAAAATCAGAAAGCCCAACCTATAAGAGAAAGACATTAAGACATTCATTTCAGAGTCAGATATAAATGATTTTTTATGCACCTGCAAGTTATTTTTTTAAAATGCTGTTTCAGGGGCGCCTGGGTAGCTCAGTGGGTTAAGCCTCTGCCTTCGGCTCAGGTCATGATCTCAGGGTCCTGGGATCGAGCCCAGCTTTGGGCTCTCTGCTCAGCAGGGAGCCTGCTCCCCGCCCCCCTCTGCTTGCCTCTCTGCCTACTTGTGATCTCTCTCTCTGCCAAATAAATAAATAAAATCTTTAAAAAAGTAAAATAAAAAAAAGTGCTGTTTCATTCCACAAGCCACCTAAACGAAAGCTAATTTGGCTATAGCGTTGTATATACACAAGAAGCTTAAAAGATAGCTTCAAATTAGCAGGCGATTTAATCCCCCAAATACCAAAATGATTGTTTCAATCCATTAATGGCATCATTCAGACTCATCAGACCAACCGACTGGGCAGATCAGAACCATTCTGGGTGCACCTTGCTTTCTTTATCTGTAAAACCGCAATATTTCACCTGTTAAAATCGGCACCGAAAAATTGGTTCAAGAACAGTTGCTAGGGGGTTGGGGGATAGGGGTGCCTAGTGCTGTTATCTTGATTCTGGACGCTTTCCACTGTAAGAAAAACAGGATATGCCACAATCATATGTTGAAAGAGATTAACTGATAATTGTACAATGCTTGATATTAGAAGTAATTTCAAATGAACTGCTGTGCAACTTGCAATTGTTACAGGAGTTTATAATCTAGAAGCAGATCCAGTGACGGCAAGGCTTTGATCACTCAGCCGACTGCTTGAGCCAAAAGGCAGCATTGGGCGGAAGCAGTAAATCCGGACTCCAGGCCCAGCCTCTCAACCCATGAGTTCTATGACCTTGGAAAAAATCTCCCAAACTTCCCTGCCTTGGGGTCCTCTGGAAGACAAAAGCTCATGATTCATCTGTCACGTGAAGTGGTGCTTTGCCAATTACTCCACAAATTCAATGAATTATAATTACCATTCATGATAGTTGCTTTGTGATGCCTTTGGCTTGGTTATTTACTATTATTGGCAACTATGACCCATGCCTCCCCCAAATGAAACATTTCCATTCCGTTTCCACCAAGAAATCAGGCAGCTCTAGGCAGCTACCCCGGAGGTAAATGGGTCAGTGTTGAGTTCTGTTCCATTCCAGCAACAAAAATGAACGTTATCTGTTATCTGCTAATTATCCACAGAAGCCCCTATCTCACCCACCAAGAAGCCAGAAGACATGACCTAGCGAAGCGGGCAGATATTCCTGTGATTTAATCCATATTCATATTCAAGATGAAGGAACCCTGCCCTTGGAGCACAGCCTCTCCAGGCCCAGTGATGCAGTGTTTGACAGGGCTGTCAGAAACATTTTGCTAACATTTGACCTAAATAAATACTCGCTGTGACACCTCGAACCTTTTACATTCGATCCCTTTTACAGTGGCTCCTCTAGTCAGGGACCATTGTTCTGCCTCCCCCAGACGATGTCTCAGTCTGCTTGGCCTGCTCCTGTGACCGAAGTCTTTCCAGCTTTCTCCAGAAGGTATTTCCCCAGAAGGTAATTTTCTCTCCTCAGATCCTTTTACTGTGTGCTTCGGCATTTCTCCAAAATTTCCCCAATAAATAGCAACTTATATTGCTTCAAACTGTTGACTTAAAATAAAATAATTAATAAAAAAAGAAAAAAGGAAAAGAAAAACCTACCCTTCTCTTCATTCCCAGTGTAAGTTGACCCTGTATATATTAAGCTTTACAAGTTTTGGGGGGCACTACTTTAGTGAAGTGTCCCAAGTTACAGGCTTTTTCACCAGCAAAGCCACGAGTTCTAAATTGTGTGTTTTACGAGAAACATATAAGTAAGTAAGTCTCAAATCAATATACAAAAACACATAAAGCGACTAAACAGAGGTGGTATTTCCCGTGATACTTCAGGTTTTGGCAATTTTTTTCCCCTTTTAATTTTTTTTAAGGTTTTATTTTTATTTATTTGACAGAGAGGCACACAGCAAGAGAGGGAATACAAGCAGGGGGAGTGGGAGCAGGCTTCCCACTGAGCAGAGAGCCTGATGCGGGACTCAATCCCCGGACCCTGGGATCATGACTTGAGTTGAAGGCAGATACTTAACTGTCTGAGCCACCCAGGGGCCCCATTTTTCCTTTTTTTTTTAAAAAGATTTTATTTATTTATTTGACAGAGAGAGATCACAAGTAGGCAGAGAGGCAGGCAGAGAGAGGAAGGGAAGCAGGCTCTCTGCTGAGCAGAGAGGCCCGATGCGGGGGCTCGATCCCAGGACCCTGAGATCATGACCTGAGCCGAAGGCAGAGGCTTTAACCCACTGGGCCACCCAGGCGCCCCCCCTTTTTCCCTTTTAAATACACGTATATCCTTGGGCTAATATTTATATTTATGAACAATGTATTCTCTCTTCCTTCTGGTATATCACACTTTGGCTTGCTTTCTTTTCTCTCTAATCATATACTACCTGGTTAATATGACCATCTCAGTCTACACGATTGAGATATAAAATTTTGGGTTAATACTGGTAAGTAGCACATTGCCATTTTCCGTGGGACAACCGTGAGGAAGTCAGAATTCCATTAGGCCACACTGTGAGTTTAATAATTAAATCCTGTGGCTTGAGCAGGTCAAAATTGGTTGTACCCGAGATGACCAATGAGACCAGAATATGGTTCTCTAATTTCCTCTGAATGTAAAACATACCAGAACGCCCAGTCCTCCATCTTGTTCCCTCATTTGTGGATGGCTATCTTCTCATACCGTGCTACCTACTACTGAAAACAGATCTGGGCATCCATAACTCATTGAGTTTTATTCTTGTACTTGCAGAAAAGCATTTCCCCAGGCTAAGTGTGTGATCAGCCATGATATACAAAAGAATATAAATGTGGGGGATTTTTTTAGGGTCTCTTGGGGCAAAAAATCTTTTTAGGAAAGACAGAATTTTTGAATCAGAAGGAGCTGAACTCAAATCCTATCTTCATCATTTATTAACAGTGTCATCTTTACTGTTCAGTAAAATGTCTCTTTTTTTTAATAAAATGGAGATATTAGAACCTAGCTCACAAGCTTCTTGAAGAGATCAGTTTGGAGGAATGTGCCTGGTATAGAATGTAGCATGTAACAGATGATCGATATTGTTGGTTTCCATTCCGTGGTAAACAGACTACCATCGGCCTTAGCTAATTCATAACAATTTTCCTTAAGAAACTGAGACTGGCCCTTTATTTTTACAATTTATTTGGAATGCAAAAAACATCACGGGATGATCCGTATTGAGAACAAACATTTGAACTTGACTTGAAGAACAGGAACCCAGTCTTATCTCTGTGTGGAGCCACAAAGACTGGCACACGGCTGGTTCTCAAAAAATAAATTAAGATGAAAAAAAAAATTAATGCTACCAATTTTTATTATACTCGAAGCACAATTCTGTGTGCCTAACATGAAAGGTTTAGTTTTCTGATCTACTTTTGTGTATTCAGATATAAGTACTTTGATTAGATTTTCAAAGACAAAGTAGGTTAGTAGTGGTGGCTTTTCCTTCTTAGGCATGTGTATGTTTGTGTGTGTGCCTCTGTGTGTGTGTGTGTGCGCGCGCGTGTGTGCGACTCTTCACTCTGAAAAGTTCTGCTGGTGTCCTTGGAATAACAAGGACCTAAAAATAGGACTCAACAGGAATTGGTGGAGAATTTGTGAATTAGGTCATAAAGCTTCCATTGTCTCTGTTATCTGGTAAATGATTAACACCTGGCTCTCCAGGAGGGGGAAAAAAGTGTGCCTGTATACACTTTCATAAGTTTATTTTAAGTTTTGTGATATAAAGAATGTATATTGAACAATCTCAAATAATAATAAAATATACACTACTCTATTTGTGCATTCCAAACATCTATGACCTTCAGTTTGAAATGCTGTTTCTTGCAAAATTCACTATCAGTTTTTATAATTCTATCATCAAATATAGTGTCATAAAATCAGACTATAAATGAATGTTTGATTCCTTTTCCATTCAGCAAATAAATGTCCATGTAATTAACAAATCAGCACAATGTCAACATAAACATGGGCTGATATTTTTGTTTACATTAATAAGTAAAAAAACCAAAGTGAAACAAGTCGGAACTTTACTCATTCATCAATAGTGGGATTGACTTCTTTGCCGAATTGGATAAAAGTTTTTGAATACTCAAGGAATATTTGCTCAAATTTTTTTGTGTTTTCTTCACAATGTAAAGGCTACGGACACGACTCTCTTAAGTTTAATCTGCATTATTAAAATGTTCTTGATAACTTTTTTAAGTCTGAAAAACCACCAAAATGACATGTCAGGCCTTATTAGCAGCATTTGCCAAGTTCTGTGACATCAATGCTCCCAACCATGGTCGACCTCAGGCTACCCATGTGTCATCATTGAACACAGAGTTGGGAAGAGACACACAGTGGCACACGTTATGTACTATTTTCTCCATACAGATCCAGGAAGCACAAATAACCTCAAGGGCATCAACAGTAAAATAATCTGGAAATTATGAGTTTTGTGTATTACCTTTTGTTTTTTACATAATTTATTTAAGTTTATATACTTTAATTTTTAATAATTGCTCCATTTAACAAAACTTTCTGAAATTTCTGAAAATTTAATAATCTGCTCCAAGTTGGCTCCTATACACCCCAAAATCTCCCTTAATAATCCTTGGGTCTATCTAGCTTTATCTGTAAACAGGTGAATTTAGTGAGTCTTTAGAAACAACTAGAGCTTCTGTTGCACAAATTGGGCTAATTTTATTCAGTTGCCTTTTCAAGAACAGGAAGCTATAAAATTGTTACTGTGGTGCCTGAGTACTCCGCTCTGGGCATTTATTACAGTTCACTGAATTGGTCAGTTTCCTCTGACCAACTGGTCCTTGGTCCTTGACCAGTGGCTAATGCAAGGCTGCTGTGGGTACTAAGAGGAAAAGTTAAGGCCATTTGTCTGATTCCTACCCGAATCGGGCACAAGATTTCAGTCTGATATGCTCTGATCTCCGGCACTCAGCTGTGCTCCAAACTAGCAACAGATTCTACACAGCTTGATAACACCCTGGAAAGGAATCCTGGGGAGAAGAGCCTCACCATACCCGGGGGAGTGAGAACAAAATGAGTTCTCAGAATAGTAGTGTGGGAAATTTTAAGCTACTTAACAACATAAGATCTAGTACTTTCGTAACAAAGGCTCATCATACACAAATTTAGAGTGCAGTGAGCCTGTACTAGAGAATATAGAAACTGATCATTACTGTCCTTTCCCTCTGAGAGAAAGCAATGACTGAAATACTCCAAGGGAAGGGATTGCAATTCAGACAAATCATTTTCACCGTCAACACAGTACACATGACCTTATTTGCTACTAGTAATTAGCAAAATAACCTAAACTGCATATACCAAATAGTCTAAAATAATGAAGTAATTAACCTATAAATCAGGGTTTCAGAAAACAATATATTCAGATGACTGAGACAAAAGGTTTCTCCCCTTGTTGGGTTTTATTATTTATTTATTATTTTATTAAAGTCCCCACACAGCTGCCCCAGGGTCTGACTTCATGGGAAGTAGAAAAACCCTAGTTTCAAGAAACTAGTCACATAGGTGGCAAAAGTGTTGACAGGGAAAATGTTCTGCCGTTGATGACAGAACTAGAAATACCCGTATTCCTAAAATGGAGTCCGATATTGGTAAATTAAAAGGAGAACTAACCAAAGATCAAAGGTCTCCAAATCTCAGCATAAAAATAATGCAATCTGGAAAATAATCACTTTCTTCCTTAGCACGTAAAAATTAAAGAGTACAGACCATGGTCAAATATCTAGAATGTAGAGAATATTCTAGAGCAGTAAGCATTTCTTTAATAAGCTTTCTGAAACTTGGCCAGAACGTTTCCATTAAATTCCCTAGGACAGAATTTTTCTCACCCAAAGAAATTTGACTTAACCCCCACTCCCATCTTCCTCTACTCAGACCTTTGCAATTCAGAAAATATCTTGCCTGAGTCCTGTGATGATGAGGAAAAAAGCCAGTGAAGCAGTGGAGTGAGTTCTGAAGCAGGAGAATGTAGGATCTGAAGCCACTCTTCGGGTGTGGGGGGAGTTAAATATAGGTACTACAGAGAAGAAATCAACACTGGAAAGGACTTGCTTCCAAACATGTCATAAACTACAAGCTATGAAATATAAGGATATTTGGAAACATTTGAATATTTGACTAAACCTTTACATTTTCATCTGTTTGGAAGCATTGGTTACAGCTGGACAAGGGGTAGAATAGGAAGAACACAGCCATTGCAGTTTGCAGGATGTGGTTGGAATCCAGCTCCATTACCCTCTAATACCATAACCTCCCCCAGTTCCAGCTTCCTCACCTGTAAGATGGGAATAATCATAGCGTGACCCTCCGAGGGTTGCTAGGTGGACTAAAGAAAATGGAAATGAAGTCCTCGTTGTAACTGGTGTTCAACCTACATGGCCATCATTGGGATCGTAGTAGATAAAAATGAAATTAAAGCCTTTAAAAGATGTCGAATATATCCAATAACTATGTGTGAAACATCAGAATATTAAGCAACATAGATGTTTAAAAACTCATGAAGCTTTCTTAATGGGAAAAAAAAAATGACGCCTAGTTAGCAGGTTTTGGGGGCTGATGGAACAAGGCTCTGCAGGAAACACCAGCCGCTACAGGTTTCCGTTGGGACCAGGAAGTTTCACTTTGCCAAGAGTTGCAAAAGTCATTGAAAAGATCTGAGCACTGGTTCATGATTTACAATGGAGTGTACTGAACTGGTTGTAACAAATAGCGTTAATCAAAAAAGCCCCCCAAACAAACAAACAAACAAAAAACACCCCCAAAAACAAAAACAAAAAAACCACCTGAACCCTGGAAGAAAATTAATGAAACACTGTTGGACTGAAGAGAAGATTTTCTACCCTAGTTGTGCGGGCCGTCCAACTTTCTCCCTGCCTGACCTCCAGGGTGTGTGTATTTAAAAACGTACTGACGTCGGGATCTTTGGCGGCTATTATGCACATCTTAGCTGGAAAAGAGCCGGTATCACGTGTTACCCACAGGGCCCGAAGCTCACACTGAACCACATCACACCATAATTATGATGAAGAATGACATCGGTGGCTTGTGGAAACAAATCATTGTGTTATTCTTGCCTACGGACCAATCACTTATCTTTCTTATTTCTGTGAGAGAAATGGATAACATCCTTCCTCACCCTCTCCGCTGCTCTCCCTAACACCCCTTTTGAATTTAAAAACACTGATCTGCATTTTTCCCCAAAAACCAATCTGCTTTCATCCTTTTCCCTGCCCCCCACCTTCCGAAGGTGAACCATAAGAAGCTGCATTGAAAATAAGTAACATATCTCTATTAGCATGCCTAAAAGTCTACTTGTTCCCAAGGAAGATTCCCATTTAAAGATAAGAATGTTTTCCTGAATCTTCTGGGACCCCTAAAAAGGTAGATAACGCAACTGGCATGTTTTCTAGTTCGCCACGTCCATTTCTCTTCCTCGAACACTCGTGTTCTGTCACCGAAGAGAACTCTGAGAGCCCGATTTTTTACTTCTTTGCTCTTGCCGAGATAGGCTTTGGCTCATCAATTCTATGGAGACGATCCCCACAAGGACCGAAGGCGCCCTGTGAAGTCTGACACTGACAAGACCGCTGAGATGTTCCGGGCAGGGCCGTCCCCCCAAGTCCGACTCTTAATATTCCGTGTTTGTTCCCACACACTTATTCACCACAACCACCAGATATTTTCAGTACTAAATGCCAGCGTGTCAGAAAGATCTCTCTAAATCAGATTCTTCATGCAGGGTTCCTCCAATGTTTAATCAATTAGAAAAACACAGACCTCCCCGCAGGCTGTGGAGCTACTGTAGATCCGCTTATAGGATCTTCGTAGGTCCGACAAAAGCCTGCAATTGCCCACTGACTTACAAGCAGCAGCAAAGGTCAGGAGATCTGCTCCGAGAGACGGCCACGCTGCGCACACACAGAGAAATGTACATTCACAAAAAGAAAGGGGCGGAAAAGACGGAGAGGAAGAAGGGGGGAAAAAAAAACCAGAAGAAGAGAGAGAAAGAGAGAAAGCACGACACCTCTGACAACAGCAGCTTTGTGACCCCTCTGGTAATGTTACCCAGTTTTGTTTATCGTGAAAAGATCCCATTAATGCCTCAGCTCCATCAAACAGCAGACCAAGTCCATGAATGGCACCTATCAGAGCCCAGGGTAAATCCAATGATTAGAGGGAATTCGCCAAAGGGCCTTTGTAGCTGAGAAAAATGCCTACTCCAGTGAGGAATGCAGAAAATTCCTGGGAGCACAGGCCCTCCTTTGTTGGCAGTCTGGCGGTATTTTGGAGCAAATAAAGGGACAAAAATGGGATCTTAGATGCAATGAACATTTGAAGAAAATGTTTTTCAAAGACTTCCTTGAAACATTTCTTTTGGAAAAAAAAAAACAACAAAACAAAACAAAAAACAACAAAAGATTACTTGATAAAGATGAGCTACAGAATTTGGACCCAAACCACCATTTTATGGTATACTGCACCAACCTGGAGATTCTCCAAAGGAATAGAGTTTCAGTTAGCTCTCCTTTGTCCTGCTGAGTTTCCTGGTTAAACAGTAAGCCGCAGTTAAAACTTTACAGATAAGAAAATACACACATACACACACGCATACATAACTGTGGGGTTACTGCATAACTCACTCCCCTCAAATTTACTGACAGAATAAACTGAGTCTTAGCAACCCACAAAGGCATCGGGCAAGGAGAGGGGATAGCATCTAGTACTGAAATGAGGGTATTAACAAAACTCAGGCCAGAACAAAGCATAAAGAATATGCTGAGCTGTTACCGTTATCAAAACACGCAGATAACCAACCGGAAAGTAAATCTGCCAGGCAGACTCCATAGGAGGAAGAAGGGAAGTTAAGGTGTAAGAATCCTGGACACCCGTAAGTCTTGCTCTCATGTGTTCCGTACACAAACGTAGTATTTGTATTTATTTACTAAAAGCCCCTAAGTGAAGTAAGGCAAGAAGGATATGCCTGATGCCATTTTTAACCACTCGGCAGCCTTGTCTATCAGAACACGCCAAAGGAATGTTAGGCTCACGAAACTTCTCCTACTGCAGTTTTCCTGGGGAAAACAGAATCTTCCAGTTGTGTTTGTTGAAAAGCAGCTGACACGCTCGAAAAATGAATCAGAACTTGGAGGTGCACTGATGTTTTAAAACTTAAACCTCAGGTAGTCGTCAGGAAGGCATTTGGGACATCTGAATTTCTCATTTTTCTAAAAAGGTAAACCTTCCCCCCCCCCCCCGACTCCTTCTTAAGGACCAAACAATTTTAATGACTTTTCTGCACAATGTGCCCCTAAGTGTAATACCTTTCCTCATAAATCTTGTTATAGACTTATTTTATGTTCCATTTTAATGTTTGCTGGGTTGAGGGAGGAGCAAAGTAATAACATGTAATTCTACTTGAAGGTTTTCCTCCTCTTTCTTGTGGGTTGAAATCTAATAAAGTATTATTTATTTGCATCTTTGGACAGCTATTCACTAACATTTTCAAAAGTGCAGGAAAGTGGTTACAAAGGTGGTGTCTTTATTGCTTTGCAAATGCTGTTCATTTTATCATATGTTTTAAATGCCATTTTACTGTTACCTGTGGATTTACATTATAAAGCTGAAGTAGGATGCTATTTGGGTATACACAACAAACGCAAGCCTTTGCTTTGTGCTCCTCCGTACTCACTTCTGTTTGCCCATGTAACCATATAAAACCAAAGTCTCCCAGACTTCCCTTCCAAATAATTGAGCATACATAACTGTGGGGTTATTGCATCACTGTTTATGACCAACCTTGCCCTTTCTAAGAGTTACTCCAATAAGTCTCTACCTTGGGGTGTACGCCCATAAAGTTTATACATCTGTGCACCACAAGGAGAGGTCAATTTTACTTTTGCATCATTAAATATACAGTTTTGCAAGCACTAATGAATACAATACTTTCTCAACATACCCGATGGCTTAAAAAACAATTGGCATACTTTCCTGATGCATTTTGCAAATTTCCTCCCATGTCTGGACTGAAAAAAAGGCTTTATTATTAGAGTTCTTATGAATAAAGTGCTTAGTTCTGACAATGTAAAAAAAGATCCATTTGCAAGAAATGTCCAGAGCAGAAATAAATTTAAGCACAGAACAAAATAAATGCTCTCAATGACCCTGGTGCAGGATTCCCCATAAATGGAGTGTACCTCTCTACCACTGTAGAGTTCTCTGAAATCTAGCCAAGTGCATCAATCCTGGAAATATCTCCTAAAAGATAAGAATGAGCTTGGAAAATAGATCATCAAAGAAATATGCAGAGCCTATAAAACAAACCACACACACCACACACACTATTTTCATGTACCAGATCCTCTTTCACTAATCTAGCAGATGGCAGAAGTTTTAGAACTAAGATTTTTTAAACTGCAATCTGATTTTCTATTTAAAGCAGAATCCTCAGCGTGGTAAGAAATATATACAGGGGATATAATATAATCACCAGGGTCACATAACTGTGCTCAGGTTAAGTTGGCCGTGGAAGAGAAGAAAAATTAATAAGAATTGTGAATTCAAAAACAACACTAATTGTTAGGAGTATAAATTTTTCTTCTCTGTATTACTTCTTTATAGTACTGTCATCTTAAAAAGAGCATGAATTAACAAATACCATGCAAGCTAGGTTCTAATTCAGCGAGAGATATTTTGGGGTACTCAGAGCAAAAACAAACAATGGTAAGCAACAGCCATCCTGTGAAGGCTGGACTCCAAAGAGAGCCTGAGAGTCAGACCTAAGTCTTGCTTTTTTCTCTCCCTGTTAGGAGACTCAAGCCATTCTAATATCCTCCCCTCTTAATTCCCATCCTCCAAAACCAGAGCAATTAAACTTTTTGCCAGTTAGTTGTTGAAAGCTTGAAACCACAGCTCTGATTTAGCTCTTTGTTACCAGGGACTTCAAGGCCAGGTAGAAACCATGAAGGTAAAGGTCAAATCAAAGAACGTTCTGACCAGCTCTGGAACCTCACCATGTTCGCTACAGAGGAACCTCGTGTACAAGGAGGTCGTTTCCAGAACACATTCTGTTCTGTCTCCCATTTACAAACACTAACAGAAACCTCTAGGTGGACTAGAGTGGGGTAGTACCCCTTCTTCCCTCTGCCCCCCAACCTTTTAACATTTTAAACTCGAGCTCTCTGGAAGAAAAAGGCTTCCCTGTTGAAGACATAAAAACCGTAACAAAAGAGGCTATTTACTCTTTGGTTATTTTCAAATGTATCTGTTTGGTCTGTAGGCATACAAGGCTGGGTTCTGGAGTGCCCTGTCATGGCCGATGTCATTGGGAGGCCAAGCGCCTTGCAGCTCGGCCGTAACTCCACTGACTGTGAAGAGCCAGAAGATGTTAAAATGAACAAAGTCGATTCTCGCTGCGGCCCCAGAAGGTCCTCCTGTCCTAACGGCAATTAGAGAGCTGAGCTGTAATTCCACCCCTCCTTCACGCAGGACCTTGTCTCCCCTTCTACAGGAAACGGGGGCTGAGTTAGTGGGGCACGACTATAATAGGAATCCATGACTGTGGTGCAGGGTAGCCATCAGTATAAATCTGTCATAGACACACTCAGAGAGGAAGAGGGACTTCCATACACTGCAGCCTTTACACTTTTTGATGCGGACACAGATTTATGGCACATGGGAAGCAGAGCGCCTTTGAGCCAAAGGGCCCTGTGAATCAAGGCCATTTTGTAAGTTTCCGCCGCTCGAAAGAGCTACACATTTATAATTGTGCTTGAAGTCAGCCCCTTCCAGCCCCAGGAGGCAGCACCATTTGGTTGAAATAAAAGGGAGGACTTTTCCCAACAGCTGGCCAGCTCCAGTTTAAGTTTTAACAACAGGATGAATGGATTGAGGACTGCTGAAGGGATCAAAAAGCATTATGACAGACTTTTTGGAGAGACCCTTTCCCTGACTACATGGTTTGCATGTATCAGATTCATTCAGGGATGATGAACTCTGCTTTGAAGAGTCCCTTTGCACCGCTCACCCAACACAGATGACTCTTTCACCAAGATTCTTAAAAATGGTCCAACTGAGACCTTGAGGACATGTTTAAAAAAAGTTTCAGACAAGGGAAGAGAAAAAGGAGTCAACTAGGAGTAAATGAAACATCAGCCCAGAGTTGGTGTTAATTAATTAAAAACACAATTTCAAAGCATCCTTAATAGAAGACTTCCTCCATGCAGCCAGTATCTGATTCAGGGAGTGACTCAAGCAATAAAATCACAGTTGGGACGACTCTCATGGGGCCAGCAGGCCAAGTTCAATATTTTCCCTATGAGGCATGCCTGTACTATAAAAAGAATGTGATGTTTGAAAATGAGTGTCTCTGCTCTCTGTGTGCTGGCATTGAAAGCCTTCCCTAGCCCTCCTGCCACATTTCGAGAGTACAGTATGAATCACAATCATGTGGCGAGCCCCTCCTTGCCAAATTCTTTCCCACTGCTACCACGGTGCATTCCCTCGTAGGCTTCTGCCAGCAGCCTCTGTCCCCCGGCCAAGACCATCAGTGCGAGCATCGGCGGAGAGGCAAGCACTCCGCCCACGTTCAGCGACGAGGAGGAGACGAGGACGCACAGTATCCTAAAAACCCGTCATCGCTGAACTGAGCGGGGAAGGAGGGGCAGAAGTCAGCTGAGAGGCGAAGCCAAGAAGCTGGGAAGAAAGGACGGGATGCACAGAAGAGCGACTGACACCGTCCAGAGTGTCGTCCCTGTGTCCGGCACGGGAGCAGCCTCTTTAACTTCATGCTCTCACGTAATACTTCTGAGAAATGATCGCCGGTATTGGGGGGGAAGGAACGGAGAGCCACAGGTACTGGAGAAGTGGCTTGCTGTGTTACACAGCAAAGGGCAGCTGAGCTTGGGCAGGAACTCGAGCTCTTGCCCCTGTTGCTTTCTTCTCTCTATCCTGCCTCCTCTGATTCTGAAGCTCAACCTCGGAAAAGCCATGATCTGCTGCTCTTCTACTGCCTTGATCTTTTTAATAGTCAAGCCACTCTCTTAACTACCACTGTCCCCTAAGTGCACACAATGCCACTGTCAGCAGCACCTCTTTATTAAAATAGTTGTCAGCCGGACTAACATCCACAGACCCAGCTTCCACAGCCATGACCACGGAACCCACCCCAGACCAGACGGAGATCCCTGAATGCTGCTCCATGGTCATAAAGGGAGCTGGGAGAGGGCAGGGAGGGAAATATTATTGTAGTTCAACGTCATGAATCACTACTGACGGAACCACTCAAAGTTTATCCCCTACTTACATCTGCATTTCCTTTGTGTTCATTTACTGCTGTGGTTAACTACAGATTAATCGACTTGCCAGTTTTCTGGCTGAGTCTCCTATAAGCAAGCCTAGCATTGTTTGGCCCCCATGAGGCAGAAATGGATCACGAAACCAGGAAGCTCCCTGGAGTTACGATGCTTGTTTACCCCAGTCTTCTAAGTGGCCAGTTAGGTATAAGGGTTTAGAATCAAAAGCAGCGTTGGAGGGGCTAAATTTCCACGTTCCACGCTGAAAAGAAAGCTTGTCCCAAAGGCTGGCAAGCTATGGAAAGGGGAGGTGAGGAAAGGATCAGGTCACATGCAAGAGTGCCCAGAAAAAGCAATAAAGGGGTCCTCTTGGTCTCAGCCTAATGCAGGAAGGAGTTAGCCCTTCATGGAGTTCTGGTCTATCTGAAAGGCAGCGTGGAGACGGGGGTGGGGGTTGTTGGTTTTCATGGCACATGTAGCTGGCTGAGTCGGTAGTATAAGATGGCTGCAAAATAAATACATAGACCATAAAAGAAAGGAAGGAAGGGAGAAAGAGAGAAAGAGAGAACAAGAAAGAAAGAAAAGAGAGGCTGATTTACATTTTAGGCAGTATTCTAGAAACATTATCTAGAATAACACTAGGTGCTGATCTCACTTTTCTTTGTATTCATCAAATCCCACGAATCTATTAATCAAAGATTAAGTAAGATTTTGAAAGGACTCAAAACAAAAACCTATTACTATATTCAGTCCATCATTCATTTAACAATTACACATTGTGCAGCTATTACATCTCGGGCACTGTGCTAACGGCTAGACATACAAAGATGCATAAAACACGGTCTCTGTCCTACTGGAGTTGAATACAGTGAGATAACACAATGTTCTAAGTGCTATATTTTAAAAATGGCCTGTACGTAGTAACCACTTGGTGGTGTAATAATTTTTGAGAGCTGGGCAACTCTCACTTGCTTAGTGTTTTTGCTGGTAAAGTTAGCCCAGAGGAATTTATCAGATTCTTTGCCAGTGAGAAACTCTGTGAATTGGTGATGTTGCTGTAGAGATCCATATTTGTGGCAGTGACGGAAAAAGTAAAGTGGGTAAGAATTAGTGGGAAGACTGTCTGGATAGTCTTCCATGCAGAAGGCAGAAGAATCTTACACAGTGATCCACCATACACGTGGGGTTAGGGTGTAGAAAGAAATAGGAAGTCAAATATGACCACTCTGAAGCCAACCTGTCCTGCCTGGCTCTATCATTTCATTTACTCCTTAGCTGCTAAATTCTCTAGCAAATCCCTTCACCCATCTGGGCCTTGGTTTCTTCACCAGTCAAACGGGGGTGAAACTCGTATTACTGCATTGAGTATTGTGAGAAAGAAATGAGATCATCCTTACAACATACCTGGTATGTGTACTTTCCTAGGACCTAAGCCACTTCAAAACTGAGATTCCCCAACAACGAGCCACCTATGTCTTTGAAGTCATACCTGGATTCGTTCACCATTCTATAAAGCTAGAATACTCTGTCCTATACCTTGCTGGCCTCGTGTGCTGGGTTTTCAGTTAGCTTTCCTGGGGTGGAAACTCTCTACAATATTCACCTGATTTTATCTGTGTGTCTGTATAGTTACTAATTAGATATGAGTTTACTATGTATTTACAGTAACAGGTCACCTGGACATCTACAGTGTATCTCTGAGCACCCTTTTTTTTTTTAAGATTTTATTTATTTATTTGAGAGAGAGAGAGAGATCACAAGTAGGCAGAGAGAGCGAAGGGGAAGCAGGGTCCCTGCCGAGCAGAGAACCCGATGCAGGGCTCGATCTCAGGACCCTGGGATCATGACCTGAGCCGAAAGCAGAGGCTTTAACCCACTGAGCCACCCAGGCACCCCATCTCTGAGCACCCTTGATCCAGTGTCAAGATCACTCTGTTGGGAAAGAGTAGGAACAAATGCAGATAACACTGGTAAATCACGGTGCACTGAGGATATTGTGGGAATTACAGAGAAAAGACTTTTTCTTCTCTGGGATGTGAGGGAAAAAAACCTGATGGTGTTACTGTGTTATTTACAACAATCAGTCTTATCAAATCCAAATGAAAGAAGTCCTAAATATGTAGTTGGATACTAGAGTTTATGTGACAAAGTAGTAAAGAAAATGTCTAAGAGATTAAAATGAGCACGATTAATACTTCTTTTAAAAGATGCTTCCCATTTTGGATATTTTGGAATAGACTGGAGGACGGTGAAGTTAAAATCAAAAGTATAATAAGACAAGCTATCAAGCTTGTCGTCCTTCTCACTAGTCCACACATGGAAGGCAGCTCACTGTTGGTAGAAAGAGCACAGGGTGGGAAGCCAAAGGACTTAAGGAGGAGCACATCTCTAAAAAGCTCCCAAGTCATCTGTGTTGTAAGTTACATGAGATAATCTGATCAAAATGCCTAGAGCACCGGAGGCACGCTCTGTATATTGGTGAATGAATCAGTGAGTCAAAGGTGTAAGCCAAGTTTTACTAAAAACTTTCTTTTTAAGAAAATATCTGTGCCCCCCTAACTGGCAAACTATATCCTATGCCCCTACTCCATGAAGGAAAAGGGCATTAATAACCTCCTAGAAACAAACTGCTATTTATTGTAGTCTTTGTGAAGGTGTATGTGTGCGCCTTTGTACGTGAGACAGATCAAGGGGAAACCCTAAAACCTAATGGGTGATCTAGGAGACACATAATGCTTTGGGATCAGAGGCAAGGAAGGCATGATTAGAATAATAAACCCAAAAGCTGTTTTGTTATTTTTTTTTAAAGCTTACCTATAATAGGCTATGTTGACTATAAATCTTACTATCAAGGACCTAGTGATCAGAATCCAAAGAATCTTTACTGTTTAATTAGTTTAACTGTAAAAGGTATGACCTGAATATGGTTCCCTAAGACTTTTAGAATTCCACAGATTCCAAGCATAAAATATTTTTTGTAATATTCCTCCATACGATGATTCACTGGAATGTCAACTTGAAAAAGAATAGTCAGGATTTTCATTGCCTTCATAGAATGGGCCTCAGAGCAAGTCACCCAGCTTCCGTCTTTGAAATTCCCCACTGAAATAACATTGACTGTACAGGGCCCGTGGTGTAATGAGCTCGTTATAGAAAAGGCATCACTTAAATTGCCAAATAAACAGAGTGAGGTAATTGGCCTTCTACAGTTCTGGGCCACGAAGAACACACATTACTTTCTAAATGAGCTCAAAGTCATTAAAAATCCCAAGAATTTTATAATCCAACCTATAGTTCAAGAGAGTCTTGCTTACTTACTAAGGGGCGCTGGAGGAAGGTAAAGAATAAAGCAGGAAATGAGACATTCAATAGACTGTGCCTTCAAACAGCCAGAGCGTGTTCAAGATAAGGCAGAGAGCGAAAGTGACCACTGCCAGCAAGCTCCTGGCTGGGAAACTGACAAGCTCTGTCTGGAAGTTTCGCTTGATTTCAACGGTACCCCCCCCCCCCCCCGGGGGTGGGTTTTTGCCTCCCTCCCCCAAACACCACTGTGTTGTCTTTTCCTCAAGGTCCCTCTCAGGAATCCACTGCAAGAATGATGGATCAAAAGAAGCTTCTCACCAGGAGGGGGAAGTAAGACTGTGGTGCTAGAGAATCCTCAACCTCAGTGAACCCTCAGCTTGAGAGCAGTTTACATTCCATTCAGCAGCCTTACCTCTTAAAACTGTGCACCCTTGATTGAGTCCATGAACGTTTTTAAAGAATGGTGACAACAGAGGAAGAAAAATAAGATATGTCAACCAAATTTCAGAAGAAGGACCTTTTTACGTAGTAATTTACTTTTTTTTTTAAAAGGGACATTTCCATGGCATAGGTCTTTGATGTCATCAAATCGAATTTTATTTTTATTTCTTTTTATTTCCGAAAGATTTTATTTATTTGCTTATCTGAGAGAGATCGAGAAGGCATGCCTGAGAGGGGACGGCCCGAGAGGACTACGAGGGACAAGCGGATTCGGCGCTGAGCACGGATCCCCCACGGGGGACTCCATGATCGGTCCATGGGGGACGATGAGATCATGACCTGAGCCGACACCAGGAATCAGAGGCTCAGCCGACTGAGCCACCCAGGCGCCGCTCAAATCGAATTTTAAAATAATTTTGAAACGGTGCTTCTCAAATTATTGTTATAAATAGTTCTCCTATCATTGTTGTGATTATTATCATTTGACCCAAGAAATACGGGCAAGGTGTCCTGCCTTGAGATTATGTTTAAAAAGGAAACTGGGGGTGCCTGGGTGACTCAGTGGGTTAAAGCCTCTGCCTTCGGCTCAGGTCATGATCCTAGGGTCCTGGGATCGAGCCCTGCAGGCATTGGGCTCCCTGCTCAGCAGGGAGCCTGCTTCCTCCTCTCTCTCTGCCTGCCTCTCTGCCTACTTGTGATCTCTGTCTGTCAAATAAATAAATAAAATCTTTAAAAAGGAAACTGGGTTTGAGATACCTAGAGCATGCTGTAAGGTGCATGAATGATCCCGTTGCCTCAAAGCAAACTATTTTCCAGCATGTTATTTATTCCCAGGGCTTGCAAACATTCCAGATGACATCACCGGGGCTGCTAGTGCACAAGAAAATAAGCAAATGAGACACACATTGGCTCATGTGGCAAATCACTGGGTTTGCCAAATGGAAAAGAACAAAAACGGGGAGGGAAAACATTTTGTTTTCAATTTACAAGGATATTAATAAAACTCAAACCCAGCATTCTGTGGCTACATTTCCCAGGAAGAAGAGTCTCTTCTGGCCAAAAGAACATAACAACAAACTTTTGTATCTAGAAATATGTATCTCGTGATGTCATTTAAAAACCCACTATTTATCACAACTAGGGCTGGAAACGTGTTTCTCTGAAACTTGGACACAAAGAATAAAGTCGAGGACAAATTCTACCTAAAATAATCTGTAGTTCAGAGTAAATCAATCCAGTGAGGGTAATTTGACCCATTATATGTCACAGCTTAAAATCAAAAGCTTCTCTAGATAAAATTCTAAAGAAGAAATAAACAGCAAGTCGTGACTGATTATAGTGCCAAAAAGACAGGATGAAGTAAGAGAATATAAAAATTTCTTTTAAAAAAAGGGAAGACTTCCTATGCAAATGTAATTTAAAGACACCAGAGAGAAATGGAAAAAAGCAGACTGCCTATTGCTGATCACCAGTTAAAAGCAGAATCATCTGGAAGGTTTATTATGATTTAAAATTTGTTGGACACTATCGTAAAACAATTCCAGTTTGGAAATCATCAGTGATCAACCACATGAGTTAACACTTACAAAGCACTTACTATGTGCCAGGCACAGCTTTGTATATCATTAACTCATTTAATGCTCTCAAGAGCCCAGTGTATTAACACAGTGATCCCCTGACTGGTCTCGTTCTGGAGCTGAGGCAGCTCAGGCCCAGGGAGGTTAAGAGCTTGTCCAAAATCACACAGGTACCGAGCATTCGCACCTGTTAATTTAGATGAGGCTAACTGACAAAAATTTAAAGACACTAATAAATACGGAGAATTTGAAAGCGTAACTCCACGAGAACATGAAAAACTGTGAAAACGAAATTTCAATTAGTAAAGTCATAATGCCACACTTATCGGGACCTCTTACTTGGGAGGCTGCAAATTACTTGCACAAATGCAGAACCTTCCTTAGAAATAAAGGCCAACAAATAAAGTGTAAATTTTGCCCTTGACAGCAAAGGAAGATACACACGTGCGCTGATATTGATCAGTCACTATCAGCTGAGCAGCCAGTTTGGTAAACACGTTCATTTTTCCCAAGGGCCACTGGGCCTGCATGCATGGGGAAACATCACACGAAATCATTTTTCCCAGTTTTTAACCCCTTCTTGAATTGTCCCGTTTAAATGATATGTGCCTACGAAAAAAACCACGGGTGCCTTGATTTGCAGAGTAGTTGGAAAGAAAGACTGCTTAAGCCGTGCCTCTTTCTGGAAACGTTTAGAATTGTCTCCGCAATCATGCGGTCCAGCCTTTCACTTCCAGGGGAGAAAGCTCCAAGCCAAGGAAATGAAAGGCACAGGTTAGTGTTAGCCTTAAGAGGGGAGCTGGACAGAGCCCAGGGACTAAGAGCATGGGAGCGCTTCCATGCTGAGGGGCCTGGCGAGGTGTTTTACCTTTTTAAGCCTCAGTGTTCTCATCACAAAAGGGGGAAATGAGAGGTTGTTGCTGGAAGTGAGTGAGGTGACAAATAGGGAGCACTTGGCACATTCCCTGAGCCCCAGTAAGGGCCGATCAGTGGTCATTGCTCCTGTGTCATTACCCTGACTCGGTGATTCGTGAGTGCGTAGTGTCCCAACTGGATGTCAAGCACCTTTGGAACCAGCGTTATTACAGGCTGCTTCCTTACTCCTTGCATCGAACCTGGGTCTCCCGAGGGAATATCCCGTCTCGTTGGTTGTTTTCCCCAAACATAGTAGTATCCACCGCCCCCCCTCCCACGGCCACCTCCACTTTTACCCTAGAATAATCCCTCAGCCTTCTCTCAGGTGTTTTCCATCAGGACAGAACTTCAAGGTTGACCATTTTAAACGCTCGGTCAGGAAGGCTTAGGGCACGCTTTCACAAAGGCGATAAACATAGATTCAGGAAGTCTGAACAGCAAAGATTCCACGGCTCACATGACTTGCTTCCTCGTTTTTCAAGTCCCGTTCTTCCTGGCAGGGGGAGGAGAGGCTGCCGCTGATTAAACATTGTGGTAATATCAGCACTGGACAAAACCACATAACCAACCTGATTTGAACTCAAGTGCGCTCACCCCTTCTTGGGGCAAGCAGCCCTGTTTTCAAAAACACTTGGACAGCAGATCAGGTGTTGATGAACAACTCCCAATCTTTCCTGCTCCCCTTGCGTCTCCAGTCCTCTTTCAAAGAAGCGGAGCCGGCAGGGACCCAGGGCTTCGTAAGCAGCCGGCACTGTGCCAAGAACTCTATGTTCTCACTGAATTCTCCCAGCCACCTTGAGAGGGAGACTAGTATACTACTCATCCCCATTTTACAGATGAGCTGGCTGAGGCTAAGGAGAGTAAGCACCTTGGCCAGGGTCTCATCTTTAGCATCAGAGCTGCTAAAAATCAAACAGCCCTGTGGATGGGCCCTCGGGAGACCTGGCTTAGCCACTGCCCAGATAGGTCCCATCCTCTCCAGGCCTCAGTTTCCCTTCTTTGTGGGGACGCAGCCACTCCTGGAAGTTCCCTTCCTGCCTGACATTCCCCAGCCTGCTGCTGCTGCAGGGCAGGCTTCTTTGTTTCCAGGCTCAGCTGCTCTGGCGGGGCTTCCCTGGGCTCTGCCCTGTTTTGTTTTTGCTGCTGGACCTACTACAGACGGGCTCCTGGCAGCGCAGCCCCAGAGCACAGTGGAAGCTTCCTCTTTCGCTCAGTTCCTGGCCGCTTCAGTATGAACAGAAAAGGTGGGCAGGGGCCAACTGGCAGAAGTCACAGAAATAGCAGCGCATGATTCTCATACGAGCAGCAGAAAGGTCGGCACGCAGGACCCCGCCGTCTGCCGAGCTCTTTCATTGACTAAGGTTGCTTTTGGCACGCACAGGCACCAGGGGTTTCCGTGCTCATTTCCCTCTAGTCGGAGCCGAAGGCTTTGGAGGTAATGCTCCGCAGCCCCATGCCAGCAACTGACCGTCCAGAGACGGGAGATGGAGACATTCAACTGCAAAAGCCACAAGGGAACCCACACTCAGATTCTCTCGCCTCATTCGGCAGCGCGCAACCTCCCAGGGGACCTACCGATGCTCTGGCCACCTCGGAGCACAGGGACAAGGTGTGTGGGTCAAGGATGTGTAAGCAGCTGTGGGCCAGCCCCCCCGACCCCGGTGTGGGACCCCCCCCCCCCCCCCCCCCCCGCAACACACCACCACTGCAAGCAGGCAGGCTTCCTTCCCCAGCATGCTACTCTCATTAGCCGTGGGGGGTGGGGGGATTCGTGAGGGGTGGGGGGAGGCAGGGGTGGGGAGGGAGGGAATATGTGCAGTGCTGTCTGGGCCCCAGCAAGCCAGTGAGTTCTATCCTTCAGTCTAGTCCTCCTCTTCTGCCTATGCCCCCCTCCACCCCGGGTCTAGGACAACCCTCAGGCCAGGCCAGTTCCAGTCATAACGAGATCTTTCCACTACTGAGTAGCACACACAAGAGGATTTGTGGGAGTGGTTTTGTTTTGTTTTGTTTTGCTACTATTAAGCTAGATTGCTTCATAATTCTTTAAGTGTTTTTTTAGCCAACTTTTATTTACATATCTGGGCCAGCAAGCATGTGATTCGCCCAAGGATGTCACACGGAGGGAAGGCAGATGCTACTGCTGGGGGGTGGGGGTGGGGAATCTGATGCTGTTTCACTGAGGACACACGAACAGCTGAGCTGTCACAAGGACAACTGTCTCTCGGTCCAACACGGGTCAGCGTCTGGACACCCTCACAGACAAGAAGAAGGAGCGGCTAAGGTAGGGACACCGATGCAGGGAGTTTTGCTTCTATCTCTCTTTTGCTCTATATGCTTCGGGACAAAGCTTTGACAGAGCCAGATGCCCCTGGCATCTCTACGTGTGAATGGTGGCAGACGTCTGTCCATTCTCTGTACCACGACCATCCACTTAAAATGTGCTGTCTGCCGGCAACTTAGACACCATCCAGAAAGCACGCTGCCCTGGCATCCACAGGAGGAAAGTCTGAAGCATGCCCCTAAAGGCACTCTTTCCATGGGTAGTTACTGAGTGGTTTCATGGGCTAGAATATCGTTAAGACTTATCCAGGAGCTCTTCATGTCTTTCACCTTGTGAAAAGGAGAAAGAGAGCCTGTTACGATTATTCTCCTTTCTTAAAAATATATCTGAAGATCCACCAGGTTAAATGGATCCTGAAACATCAGAGAATTTTTTTTTTTTTTTAAGTAGAAGGAACCTACGCCCGGAGGCTTAGATTCCTGGAATAAGGATCTCTTTCCCAATGAGAAAACCTTAAACATTAGGAAAAGTTTTCAATTAGCAATAATCGCGCCTCGGATAAACCTCATCGGCTACGATACTGCCACTGCGCAAAGCTTAAACATTGAAATAAACACTTGCCAGGAGATATCAGTGAGGTTCTGCCCATATAGAGTCTGATTCTCAGGCAAAACATACAACACAGTTGACCTGTTTTTAAGTCGTACCTCTCCACTAGCTCTCCACCTAGCTATGCAAGTTTAAGCAAGTCACTTATCTCTGAGTATGTATTTTACTATCCTTTTTTAAAAGATTTTATTTCTTTACTTATGTATTTGAGAGAGAGAGAGAGAAAGCACAAGTAGGGGGAGGGAGACAAGCAGGCTCTGCATGAGCGAGGAGCCCAATTTGGGGCTTGATCTCAGGACCCTGAAATCACGACCTGAGCTGAAATCAAGAGTTGGACACTTAAACAACTGAGCCACCAGGTGCCCCTGTATTTTATTATCTTAATATGAATGGATTCTGTTAAGGATTTCCAATTTTCCATCTAGCTGTAAAATGAAATATTTGTTTAATGCAAGAATCTATTAACATTGTCAATGGCGGCTTTTTAGTTCAATCCTTAATCACAAAGGGCAATAGTGCTTGCCACACAGCACAAAAATATCTCATTGCCGTGACCTCGGAGAGAAATATTTTTAGGAAGTTTTTCTTGCTCTTCTTGGAAGAAAACACCACGTCATCAGGCCCTTTGAGGGAGGCTTGCCAGTGATACAGGACAGGGGAGACGGGGCTTTATTCACTCGCTTTGAACTGAAATGTTCTGAAAGCGTTAGGCTGCTCCTCATGGAAAATGCTTTTTGCCTCTAACTTCATCTCCAGTGATCAAGAGTCAGTGTCAAAGGTTTGTGAATGGATTTCAGAATGTGTAAGTGGCACCTCCCATCGTTAGCTGTCTACATTTTTTTGTAACCACTTGCATACTTTTGGTCAACCGCTGTAAAATAAACAGCCCTTCCCAAATGTTTTTGTTTTCTTTGACAGCATAGCAGTAATTCACTTGGAACGCTGTAGATGGGAAGAGCACTTTAATGCTGTTGTAAGACTAGCTTTCTATTGCTTGTATTCGCCGAGCTGTTTGTAAGGTAGAAGATGCCAGACTGAAAAGAACACAGA
Organism: Taxidea taxus jeffersonii; assembly: GCA_003697995.1. Classification (NCBI taxonomy): domain Eukaryota; kingdom Metazoa; phylum Chordata; class Mammalia; order Carnivora; family Mustelidae; genus Taxidea; species Taxidea taxus. Next base: position 57,031 of record ML110993.1, on the reverse strand, counting down.
ACACCTGGGAAGATGCGTTATGGTTAGATCTTCTTTTCCTATCCCTTCCAAATAGATACACATACGCGTGTCACCACACTTGTGAATGTCCATCAGCAAATGTGTATACGCATACTCTATGTGTACATTAAAAGCAATCTTCACCTAAAGTGTTCGCTGTTTTTGTGCCTGTATATTTGTTTTATGCTTGAGAAGTACGGCATCTAAATTAAGGTACAGTTTAGTGTTCGGGCAAAAGATGGTGTAAATTCATATTTATTTCTGCCTAGAAAGTTTTAGAAACCAGGTCCTAATACACTCTCTGCTAACTAAGTTAAAATACTCTTTCTTGATCTTTTTTCTCCACTCATGCACTTACTACAGAAGTTTAGAAAAAAATATATAAAAGTTGGTCGAAAGAGCTTTATTTTCTTTCCTCTTTGGGGGGATTGGGGATTATTGTCTCAGATTCATATAACAGAAGAAAGTCTCTATGTCTGTGTCAAACGTGGGAGGACAGACATTGACTTGGGGAACAGGACGGACTCTGTGCCCCACAGCCAGGATAGCTTTCTAGAAGACAGCACTGGAAGTCAGTAATTGGAGTTTGGACTGTGCTCCATTCTCATTTCAGCCATTCTCCTCTCTGAGAAACCCGTCTCTAGTGTGCACAGCGTGACTATTCATCTGCGGTCTACGGCAAGCATGAATGCGTCCTGTCAACACAGAGTTTAAATTCCGAGGCCGGGGTCCATCGCTGAGCCACCTCACCTGCATTCCTTGCAAGCGGTTGGAGTCCAGAAAGCCTAGCTTAGCTTTGGGCTTCTCCAGCAGAGAGCAGTGAAACACTGTCAATAAACTTAATTCTGGAAACCAGAGTAGCTTCCAAGCTAAGAAAATGGCCAAGGCAGACCTGGCAGACTCATCAGAGTTGCAAACGAACTGGGGAAACTGGGCTTGGAGATTTGAAAAGCTGGCTTTGTGCTGGAAGCTTGGTCGAGACTGACGGTACTGTGTATATTTAGACATTTAAATGTTAGTCACAGTAGCACTGTGGAGCAAGACAGATGGACCCCCAAGAAAAAGTGTATGCTTTTGACCACACTATTATTGTATTCTAATGCATGGGTGAGGCCACCTTCGGCTGCATTCAACATTATCACAGCATCAGCTCGGGAATCCCTATCTCAGGCCACCTACCTTGGGAGTTCTGCAAGCATCCCTTGCAGGCAGCGGAAGACCTGCATGGTAGATCAAGGGCAAGAAGCATTTGATGCATACGCATTCTATAGGAGGCGTGGTTCCCGAGAGCCATTTTGAGCAACTTGCAAATAGCTTTCTAGAGCTCCAGGCCGAGGAGGTTCATAGTGGGGAAGTGTGAATAGTGTCCAGGTAAAGTGATTTACGACATTACACAAGAGCTTGTTAACAATACTACGCAAAAAAAAATGCAAAAACTCCCCCAAAGTCCAGCCCCTGGCTGGTTTGTGAATGGGTCCTTCTCCTCCCAATCAACAAAAGCTGATGACAGAGAATACTAAGGAAGGGAACAGGTTTGTACTAAGCTGCTCTCAGAGAGAACAAATATTTTCACAAAGGAAGTATAAGCATTTACAATCCCATGACGTGATGTGTATGATCTGATCTGTTACTTTTCTTGCACCAAAAGAGAGTTTAATCCATTATTTTTTTTTAAGCTGAGCTATCAGAGAGGTTTTTTCCGAAGACATCTAAACCGACCCAACAAAAATAAGCTGAGTGTTCATTTGCCTCGTCGAAGTAGGAGGTAACAAGGTCTGTATCCCTCACACAGACTTTTTACTAGTGCCTTCATGGGCTCCCATCCGGAAATATTTTTTACTGTCTTCAAGTGCGGGGTTCGGATGTCAGGTTCTCCGTGCTACCCAAATGCTAATCGAGGCAGGAGACACTACACATCAAAGGGGACAGGGCAGCATGGCACCATGCCCGAAAAGCACGCTCACTGTACAAAGGATGAACTTGGAAGAGATCAGCTCACATCAAAAGCCACTGTGTGCTTTACACTCCCCCAGTGACCAGGCTCGTTTAACCTTCCACTGGAACCTCCCTGCAGCCACTTCTCGAAGGAAAACTTCCCCCTTTCTTGTTCCTCTCAAAGCCCCTCTCCCGAGTACCATCTCAGCAACAAGGAACACCTCGCCGCCAGAAAACTACTTCCAAGGGGCAAACAAAGCTGCCCAGTGTGCCCACCTCATGGCCAGGCTTCCCGGCCCCAGAAGAATGCGTCTGACACAGAGGCTGCCTTGCTTGGGTAAGCAAGGCCCGGCTGGTCCACGTCAACATTCCACCCCCTTGGCCTTTCCCAAGGTCTCACTGAGAAAAACCATTTCCATCCCCTTTCTTTCTTTCTTTCTTTTTTTTTTTTGTTCTTATCAGTTCAAACAAGAACAATGAATTCCTCAAGCCCACAAGAATGTGACAAGGTGTCAACAAAGCCAACCAGGAAGGTGATGTATGGCCCAGAGGCTGCAGCTCCCATAAATCACTTCACAAACCAGAGATGCAAAGAATGAGCCCTGCAACCTGGAGCCCAGAATGCCAGCTCCTTGCACCCTCAAGCGTGCACCCCACCGCCCCCCCCCCCCCCCCCCCAGCCCCCCCCCCACCCGCCCTCCCCCACCCCCCACCCACCCCCACCCCCCACCCCCACAGAGTCACCCTCCTCCAGCATCCTTGCCCAAGCCCACCTGCTCAAGGGTTAAGTTCTTTTCTTTCTGTGGCAAATACTGCTCTTACATGGGGGAGAACTAGATAATTTAATACCCTTTAGGGAATGGTGCTGACCCGGCTTTGTCCGAGGCTGTCTGGAAACATCTACCTAAAGCCCTAATTTCAAAGGTTTATAAATGGCCAAAGTATTTATTCTTTGATCAAAATTTGATCTAGAAGATTTAAGTCTCAGTGGCGAAATGATGTTCTGGTTTTCAGAAATCAGATGCCAGAAATTGCTCTGCCTGCTTCATACATGATACCAAGAGAAACAGAACAACCAATCTAGAATTCCTTTCTGCGTTCCTAGAATGTGGCTTTCTTCAAAGAAACGTTGGATGTGTAGTCAAGTATGTGTGAAAATTAGGAGGCGACTTGGGGTATTCAGCATTGCCTTAGGCAAAGTAATTTACAGACAAGCACAGGATTAGCAACTAAGATATTCTCTGTCACTGTTTTAATGTCTCTCACGTATACTTTACACCATGATTTGGGAGTGAGCGTTCAACGTAAGCTGCTAATGCAAAAATCTGAAAACACTTAAATGCAGATGACTGACTAATTTTGCAGAAACTTAAAATCTACTCTGTGACAAACATAATACAGAAGTATGTTGTTTAAAAAAGGGCCTTAAATGCATATTTAACTAACAGACCGCAACAGCTAAGCGAATCATTTGTAAATAGCTATTCATATGACAGACGGACCCACAGCCAATTTTGTCTCCTATGCCAAGTTTAAGAGAAAAAGAACTTGCCAAGAATTGGTTTTGTCGAAAGCTAGAGGCAACAACAAAAGGGAATAACCTTACCAGTGCCCGTGCTAATGGAGACCAGGGTCAGCATTTCTTCCCTTCAACCACTTTTTTGTTTTTAAATCAAAGATTCTAATAATAACAGAGCAGCAGAGACGAATGTTTTCTCTACTGACTAACCTTGCTCTCTAATGACATTAATATTAATTCAAAGAAAGAGCGAATGATTAAAAAGAAAGTACTACCCATGAAACTGGTAGTTCAAACTCATAGAAAGTTGACTTACAATTGATAAGCCTTGGCCCTAAATAGGACAGCTAAATATATGAAAATCTAAATAAGGCATTCTTTGCAGCACAGTGTGATCTTTGAAATAATATACTAAGGTCATTATAAACGATAAGTTCTTCTAGGGCATGTAAAGAGGTCAACTTTGAATAATATCATTTACTCATTCAAGAACTCAGCTATTCAATTAAATGAAGTGCGTCTAGAATTACTACCAATTAGACAACCAAGGAAAGTATGTACACCATCAATGTAGCTTCTAAGACAAGAATGGGTCCATGGAAGTTCAATTCGGGACTACTTTGGAAGAATTACCCTTTCCATTAACTCTCTCTGAACAGAAACATTTCCTTTTATTTTTATACATGTGTGATTTTGAAAAACAATAAAATAGTAATTCTATATAGTGTTCCTAGGGGAATACAGACTTTCTGGATGAATAAAGAAAAAAGACAAGATAGAATAAACACACGCAGGTCTTTGAGATTCCGATTTTCTTGCATCGGAATGGCTTGTAGAAAGCGCTATACTTGCTTCAAAATGTGATTTTCCTGAGATGGAACTCCAAATTGGAAAAGGCAAAGAAGAGGACATTGGGGATGACCATTTAAAATCTTATAATATTTCAAAGCATTCTTGTGAAAATATTAACCTTCATCTATAGAGACAGAACCAGATGAATTAGAACCATGAGCATCTTCTTTTGTTAAAAAGAAAAAGAGCTTGCTAAACCTTTAGGAATTTCCATGGGTAAACCTGGGCAGCCTGCTGCAAGTTACAAACTGGCCCAAAGACCCACGTCACCTGTACTCCACTCCAACACAGTCTGCAGGGAACCTGAAATCCCCCAATATCTCCTTCTGGAAAAAATTCTAAAACAACAGTTAGAGGAAAGCATATCTTCAGATGGTTTCCTTTCTAGTGGAAACATAGGCTTTGTTACAGGAGAGCAATCTGTCCCCATTGAAAAGATAATGTTTAAAGTTCCCTAAGTAGTTTAAGGATCTGCCCTAGGCTCGGGTCATGATCTCAGTGTCCTGGGATGGAGTCCAGCATCCCTGTGGCTCCCTGCTCAACAGGGAGTCTGCTTCTCCCTCTGCCCATTCATCCCTCTCCGTCTGCCCCTGCCTTTGCTCCTTCCCCTTCTCCTGCTTGTGCTCACTCTCTCTCTCAAAGAAATAACTAAATTCCTTAAAAAAAATTCCCCAAGTATTTGCCCATGTCATTTAAGACTTCTATCTACATTTTTACCCTGTGCATCTCAGCAAAACCGACAGAGCTTTCAACTAAGTAGCAGATTTTACATTTTAAAATTTAAAATGCTTTAAATTGTGTTCATTTGCACATATTTCTCATATATTTTATGTGCACTTATTATTTAAATTACAAACTTGTTAATTTTGATTTTAAATTTGCAAAATGAAAGTAGGCTTTATCTTCATAGGTAATACATGAGATCTATAAAGTATCAAGGATAAATTCTTACTTTTACTCATAATTAGTTTGTGTCAATAAACACAGACCCAACGCCAATTTAATGCATATAGGGAAAAGAAGAACAATTTAAAAATCCTGCAAATTGAGCTCTGTCTCAATGTCCTTCATTCATAAAGCAAATACTTATGTATGTGCAGAGAGCTACAGTAGGATATAGATACAAAATGGAATCTTGCTTGCCATTTCCCATTAACTGACCCATCTCAAATTACCCTATCTTGTTACATACGTTGCTTCTTTATATATGTGAGATATTGAGTTCCAGAAGGCAGGACATATATGTTAAACCCCATGGGTGTACTCTTCAGTCCTCTGTCTTTATTACTGGACTTATAACAATTTTCTGAGGGTAAATATAATAAAATATAACTCCGACTAATGTGATAATGGTTATATATATATGTATTACATATGTATGTATATAGATATGCTTCATATTACACATATATACATTCCTTATATGACTAATAAGACACTAATTTTCTACCAAGCTATCTTAATATTATGGGAAATTAAACTTTATCCCTAATAAACATGACTCACTGATAGTGACATTGGAAGTCTCTTTTCTTCCAATCTGTTCTGTTAAAATAAATATGATTCCTCATTTTGTGACCAACTATATATAGCTACATATACCTAGCCTTGATTCAATATAAATTAAATACCAAGAGAAGGAAATAAACCTCTTCTGCTGATGGTTGCCCTGTTGGGGTTTCACAGCACCATTCATTTCTAAGATGCCTGGTAACAGAATCTAGGGGGATTGTGGTGTAGGCAGACACACAGCTTGGACGCGTTCATTCCTTGGCTACATTTTATAAGATAGAAGCTGTGCTCTGCACTGAAAATAAAAAGAGGAAGGAGATGTAGTCCGCTGTGCGTAAGACCCACGAGCAAACCAGCACAGTGCACTGTGAATGTGCTTCCTGCAAAGCGCTTTCAAGCGCCCACAACGGCAAAAAAGAGAGCATGATTAATTTCGGGAGGGAAATACTACATTTGAACTGGCGCTTGGCAGATGTGTTGAAATTCGTCCAGATGGAGATAAAGGTAAAGAATAGGACAATCAGGCCCCTGGGGGCTCAGTCAGTTAAGCTTCTGCCTTCTGCAAAAGTCATGAGCCAGGGTCTCATGTCAGGCTCCCAGCTCAGTGGGGAGCCTGCTTCTCCCTCTGCCTGCCACTCCTCCCGCTTGTGCTCTGTCTCTCTCTCAAGTGAATAAATAAAACCTTAAAGAAAAAAAAAAAAAAGACTAGGACAACCAGAGGGGTGCCTGGGTGGCTCGGTCAGTTAAGCAACCAACTCTTGATTTTGGTTCAGGTCAAGATCTCAGGGTCATGAGATCGAACCCCACACTGGGCTCTCTGCTAGGCATAGAGTCTGCTTTAGAGTCTCTCTCTCCCTCTCCCCCTGCTTATGCTCAATAAATAAATAACATCTTTAAAAAAAAAAAAAAAGGACAATCAGAACAGAGGTGGGAAATAACCTGTGCAGGTTACAGAAATAAAAGGGCTTTCTGTCAAATGAGGGATGATGAGGGCCCGTTCAGAGAACACAGCAGCGGGAATGGAGGAAAAGAAAACTCAAAACATATGGAGCAATAAATGACAGGACTTGGTGAGTGTTGAATATGGAGAAAGAAGGGAGTTCAGGATGACCGGGTGAACGAGAACACTCTCAAGTAAGCTGAGAGCACAGTCGGTGAAAGGTAGGTCACCACTGAAACACAGATGTCACCGAGCATGCTCGGAATGGACGTGTGGCCTAGGTTCTACCCTTGGAGACGAGCACCATGTGAGGGGCAGGTAGGAAAGAGAAGAACCTACCAAATATGAGGAGCTTTCAGAGACGAGAGGCAACAGCAGGACAGAGCTTCATTCTGGGATCCAAAGAGGGAGAGTTTGAAATTGAGGGGCATGGCCAATGCATCCAATGGTTCAGAACGGCCATGGGGATGAAGACTGAGAAGTGTCCCTTGGTTTAGCAGTTAGGTCCATGGAATACGGTCCATGGGCTGAAGGGGGCAGAAGCCAGATCACATTGCCCCCAGCTGGGAATGAGATGTGATGAGTTGAGAGCCCTTTCTCCTTGGCACCCTGTTGCCTCCCCGCCATTTCAGAATGGCTTCAGCCTACAAAGGACAGGTCCTCTTGCTAGGACCAAAGATCTTTAAACCCAAGAAAGCTACATAATGCTGGGAAGCACAAACAAAGCTGCAGGCACAAAAGGAGATTGTAGGTGAGGGTGATGTTAACACATCAAACAGGGAAGCTAAATGCATTGTTCGGTCAAGGTTTTTCTGCTCTCCTTGAGCCTTTCTGAGGAAAACTACCTGGATGGGACATGGGCAGAAACCAAACTGGAAGAGAATTTTAAGAGATCCTACAACACTCATTTGGCATTATTCCATGGAGCAGACAGCCTGCGTGTGAACTTTTAAAAAAAGGGAGTGTGCCCAGAAAAGGAATGTAGAGCTCTGTAACCCAGAGAGAAAACCATACTTTTGGGATCCCTATATGAAAGGGATCTATGTTCATGGAGAAAACAGATTCTACCTCACTATTCTTTGGCTTCCAGAATCTAGATACAGAACATTCAAGAATCTCAAGAGTAGAAAAATAATAACATCTGGAGGCAAAGCCAAAGCCTTCTTGCTTTCTAGAACTTAAATTCATTTTCCATCTGCATACTAAAGGAAGAAACCCATATACATGGATTGAGGGCCAGAAAGACACACTCAAGCAGTGGTCAGCAAACTTTTTTTTTTTTTGGTTAGAGGGAGAGCAAGCGAGCACAGGCAGACAGAGGCAGAGGGAGAAGCAGGCTCCCTGCCAAGCAAGGAGCCCGATGTGGGACTCGATCCCAGGACGCTGGGATCATGACCTGAGCCGAGGGCAGCCGCTTAACGAACTGAGCCACCCAGGCGTCCCAGCAAACGTTTTGTGTCAAGAGCCAGGCAGTAGATATTTTAGGCTTTGCGGGACAGGTGGTCTCTCCGGAAACAGTTCATCTCGGCCACTGTAGCAAAGCAGCAGCCAAAGGCAATACGTGAACCACTAAGTGTGGCTGTGTCCCAGAAAAATTTTATTTCTGGATGCTGAGATCTCCATTTCACATAATTTTCACATATCACAAAATATTACTATCCTTTTTAATTTTCTTTCCAACCATTTACAAATGTGTAAACTGTTCTTAGATTGGAGGGTCATACAAAAGCAGGCGGTGGGCTGGATTGGCCTGTGGTTGAGGTGGCTGACTCCTACACCAGAAGAACCTCGTCCATGAGCCCAGATTCAGTGAATTAGAATTTCTGGGCATGGAATGCACTGAACTGGAGAGACCATGGAATTTATATATTTGGCAATTTAGAGGGGATGCCTGGGTGGCACAGTTGGTTAAGCATCTGCCTTCCAGCTCAGGTCATGGTCCCAGGGTCCTGGGATCGAGTCCCGCATTGGGCTCCTTGCTCAGTGGGGAATCTGCTTCTCCCTCTGCCTGCCATTCCCCCTCTGCTTGTGCTCTCTCTCTCTCTTTCTGACAAATAAATAAATAAATAAATAAAATCTTTAAAGAAAGAGAGAGAGAGAACTGGTTCTTTGGAAGTGTCACAGCCCTTTTCACTGTGACCCTGAGCTAGTCACTCAACCTGATGCTGAGAGAGGAAGTTACAGTGCACCTATGGGCTATCCATCCAATTCTTCATTCATTCAACAAGCATCCACTGAGTGACAATGGCTTCTCCAGTGCTATGGGAAATATTAAAGAAAGCAAAATTGGGGTCCATATCTTCCAGAAGTTTACATCTATTTGAGACCATAGACTCAAGCACCGGAGTAATGGTACAACAATTTCCATGTAAATTCATGAAATTAAAGGGAAAATTCTCAGGCTACTAATATTTAGACCAGTTTGCTAGAAGGAGGTGAATCTTTTCACTTTCAAGTTAATCAAAGCATGTGTTGATTACCAGCTCCCAGCATTAGGAAAGTATAAAAGTCATCTCATAAAATGCTCATCTCCTGTATTATCAATACCTACTTTAAAACTGATGTTTTATTAGATGGTTGTAACAAATGATTCTAATTCATTGGTCATGATAGACAGAGGCTTCTGACTAAGCCTACATTTTTTTCTAAATCAGATCGGTCATCCTCTTTCTCAGAAATCTTGAGTAGCTTCTCATTTCCTAGGATGCCCGATCTCCTCAGGCATGCCAGACATGGCTGGCGTGACCTGTCATCACTATTTAGACTCAGACTGTCTACAGCCACCCCTGACCCACACTATGGCCCTAATTTGCACTATCCAACCCACCCTGGCTGCTCTCTCTTGAACGCACCCTCTACCTTCCTGCCTCCATTAATGTGTTCCTACTTTTCACACAGCTGGAAGGGTTTCTCTGGGAACTTTTCTTCCAGCTGTTCTAGTAAAATCCTATTCATTCTCTAGGGCTCTAAAGAAGTGCCATTCACTTTTTTCATAAAGTTTTCCTTCCTTTACCTCGTTGGAACGAAGGTCTCCTAGGTCTTTCTTGACGATTTTCATTTTGGCAAAAATACTTATAAAACACCTACCTTATGAAGCTCTTTTAAGATTAAATGATAAAGCAAGATAAAGTTTATAATGCACCTAGCATAACTCCTGACACATAATTGGGAGTTCAAAATAAATAGAAGTTTCACATGTCTACATATCTACCCTTAGATTATAATAAGTTCTTAAAGCTAAGAACCATATTTTATCGACTTACAAACCGTTTATGCTAAGTGCTCAATATTTTTAAATATAATCAGAATATGGAACACTACACTTTTACAAAGCATAACCAGTGTTTTTAATCCTAAAGTTAAGTGTGAGAAGGACTGAAAAACTGTATGGTTTTTGGAATGCGGTGCACAAAAACCATGGTTTTTGGAGTAGCTTCCAGACTTAGTTTTATTACTATGTATCTGTGCATGTTACTAAAATTTTCCTAGACTTGGTTTCTTCACCTATAAAATTACATCAATCAAATGTGCTTTGAAGGTTTAAGGTCTCTAGAACAATGCCTCGTATTTGATAGGTGTTTAGTAAGTATTAATTATGAATATTAAGCAGGGCTGTGTTTAGATGCCTCATTTATATTACCTACATTGTGGAAAAAAGTGCTCAAAATTAGCATATACCAGAATGAAATGTGAATTGTATTTCTTGACCATTCTTTCTTTCTTTTTTTTTAATTTAACGATTTTATTTATTTATTTGAGAGAGAGATCACAAGTAAATAGAGAGGCAGGGAGAAAGGAGGAAGCAGGCTCTCTACTGAGCAGAGAGCCGATTGGGGGCTCGATCTCAGGACTCTGAGATCATGACCTGAGCCGAAGGCAGAGGCTTAACCCACTGAGCCACCCAGGTGCTCCTTGACCATTCTTTCTCAAATATGTAAACAGGGCAGCAGTCTCTAGCCCGTTTTGTGTGGAAGAGCTGGTGCAGTGGAAGGTAGTTTACTAGCAGTTTGCTATGATCCCCGACAAGTTACCCTCTTGAGAGCACCCTCTTTGACTTCTCCCTGGTGACCTTGGCAGATAACAAGAGGGCAGTGTGGACCATGATGTCAGACCAGACATGAGGTTCCAGCAACCTGTCTGGTGGAACTTTAGGAGCCATGATCATTTTACCATCTGCTGGGAAGGATCCCTGAGATACAACCATTGTGTTTCATTTCCTATTCATTGCTGCCATCTTTCTGAGTTGCTCCTGGTCATTCATATATATATCCCTTCTGGGGCATTGCTTTGATTTTTGTATGTAAATGATCATGGCAGTGCTGGAAGCCTATTTCCAATGGTGTATATCCAAACGAAATTGGCATAGGGAACCTTGAACAAGAATGAATCAAAGTTTATCTGGTATTGAATTGAAGGAGCAGGATCCTTAGAAAACAGTTCCTAGACTCACTGTGGCTAACCATTCTACTGACTGAATGTTTTGCAAAGGCTTATGCATCTTTGACCAAGAAGTGGATGTAAATTAATGATGCCAAACTCTGAAAATAGATGATACAGGAAATCAGGGATAATCTATTAGACTCAGTTGTATATGATGTGTTGGTGGTGTGGGGAAGCATTAGTATTTTCAGTATGACAGTGTCTATAATTGGGGTTTGGGTGCAAACTTTTAATTTACTTTTCAATTCCAAAATGCCAGGATCCCATTATTCTATCAAGAGTAACCAATAGGGTGCCTGGGTGGCTCAGTTCCTTAAATGCCGGACTTCAGTTCAGGTCATGATCTCAGGGTCCTGGGATCGAGTCCTGAATTGGGCTTCCTGCTCAGCAGGGAGTCTGCTTCTCCCTCTGCTTCTGCTGCTCCCCCTGCTTATACTCTCTCTCTCTCTCTGTGTATCAAATAAATAAATATTTAAAAAAAAAAGAGTAACCAATAAAAACCACTAATCAGGGCGCCTGGGTGGCTCAGTTGGTTAAGCGACTGCCTTCAGCTCAGGTCATGATCCTGGAGTCCCGGGATCGAGTCCCGCATTGGGCTCCCGGCTCCTCGGGGAGTCTGCTTCTCCCTCTGAACTCCTCACTGACGCTCTTTCTCACTGTCTCTCTCTCAAATAAATTTAAAAAAAACAAAAACAAAACAAAAAAACCACTAATCACCTAGTTGACAACTTGTTAAAATTGGTGTTATCATCTCCACAGGTTCTAATAAGGATTTAGATAAAAGACTTAGGGGGGAATAAGCAAGGCTGAGACCAGCTGGGTTTTTCAGTCACATCACCATTCCACAAACCATCATTTAAGATGTACTGAATCAGACAAGAACCATAAGAGAACATAACAAAGAAACCCTTGCTTCAGTTTTTCTCCATGTTCAAGGTAAATGGTGCCTTGGGCCCAAATGAGGTGACTCATTGCCTCAGTTCTCTTTCCTGTTTCATGTTCAAATGCAGCCAAGACTGGAAAGTAATCTGACTCCTCCCTGATCGTAGTGGACTGCTTCCAGGATGACATTTACTTTTCATTCTCCATGAGCTCTGTAAAACCACCTACGGCTCAGAGAAGCTATTTGACAGGTTCTGAACTCTAAAAACAAATGAAAATGGCATTTTGAGGGAAAAAAAAAAAAATGAAGCCAGAACAAAGATGTCAGAAACACGATACTGCTAGAACAGGCACTTATCTGCACTATAAGTGAAAAAAGCTTCAGATGCAAAGAACTTAGCAATTTAACTATTGGTTTTCTCCTGAGACTTCACTGTCACAAGAGATCCTTACATGTGCAGGGGCATTCAACAGATTCTCCCCTTTCACTGAGACCAGCTGCAGGAGCTTACTGCATATTTGTTCCTTCTCAGACGCAGAGATTGTTTTGTGAGAAATGTTGGAGGGAGAAGGAGCTCCAAAGGGAGAGGACATCAGAAGACAAAGGGACAGGTTCACAGGTGCTTGTGACATCTGTGACCATCAGAGTGGAAGGCCAGCTTTTCATGGGGTTAGCAACATGGCGCCCAAGGCCCGTCGTTCAAGCTCTTGGTCAATAGTGCTGTGGAGTAATGGGCTTCAGGGAATATGTCAGAAAGAGAAGCTACATCCTTGCCCTCCAGCTGCTTTCAACCTTGTCCAGGTGACAAGCTTTATGTGTATTTTAAGTCTTGTCCTCACTCCCTCCCAGATTCCACCCAAAACTCTTCTCCCACAGGCAGCCTTACAGTACCGACTAACGGCTCCAGCCTCAAGTCTGTGTGCCCCACCCCCCAGACTCCTATCCTCCCCTTTTACACAACTGGAATTTGGCAGAAGTGCTCTTTTGTTGATTCCTGTGTGCTCAGTCCAACCGATTTGTCAGGATCACGAGGAGAGGGTTTTGGTTTTCTCTTTCCTTTGTGTCCTTTCACAGTAATTAGTTCTGTAGCTTAAACACAATCAACACTCACTGAGGGAGGACTGGTCAGCCAATTGGGACACCTCCTGCTCAGATGCCATTCCAAGTGTACGGGTTCCTGGATCTCCTCATGACAGATCAAGTTCCTGGAGGTTCCCCTTCCTGGGAAGGTCTCCAGATTTTCATGCTGCTTTTGTGCCCCAAAGCAAAGATATTCTCAACAGAGCAAAAGTTAGAAAAGAATTCAGTGCCTCAGTGGGCTCAACTTCTAGCTAGACACTAGCTAGACAGGACGACTGGATGCCTTCACACAGTCTGGCATTAACCACATTCAGACGCGCCAGTTAACAATGGCTCATCCTCAATTCATAGCATCAATTTTTTTAGTTATCACTTAAGACAGTAATTTAACCCATCACTAAGGAGTTTCACATACCTACTTCTACCTCTTCAGAAACCCTCTGCTTTCTCCTCTACTGTGTTCTTCTGCAGTGTTTAGAAACCAGAAAACTAGAACTGATTTCTCCTCTTCCATCCGCCCCCCCATTTCTACAGAGAAGGCAGCAGCAGAAAGAACAATTTGACTCAGATGGGTAAAGAGGGCACAATGCCAAGCAGTGTTGATACCCACTGGCTACCACTTAGCTGAGTGATTTTTTTTCCTAAGTTAGCACTGCTAAAAAGAAGAACAACTACTTTCATTAATGATGCTTCGATTGCTTTCTTAAGTCTGTGCTAAAGAATAAAAGGTAGGTAATTATTCCTTTCACCCTGAAGCTTACACAGAGTCACACAGGTATCACCCAAATAGATATAATGAATCCTCTCACTTTTTACTTCCCTCTTCTGATACTTGCAACACATCCTTGGGTGTTCTGCCTTGTCAGGTTTTTCATGACCCAGGGGATACAAATAAAAGTCGAGTGCTCCATTAACCTCTCCTACCTCCCTCCTCCCATCCGCCGTTAATACGGGCCAACAGATCTACCAGCTGCAAGGCGGCTCCATCTTGTTCTTCCAGACTCGAAATCCATACGGCCACTCCTCCAGGATACCTACCCAGACGGTCCAATCTAACGCAGCCTCCCCTGCTCCACTATTCTCCGTTATGTTAACTTGGTTCACTTTTCTTCCCAACTCTTATCACTGTTGGAAATTACCATCTCTATTTTTCGGGGAGCTAGATGATTGTTCATAATCTCTCTCTAGAATGTAAGATCCGGGAGAATGGAGGCTTTGAAGTACTCACCAGTGTAGCTCAGTAACTAGTGTGGGGTCTACCCAGCATTAGTAGAGACACAAGAAACATCAGCGAGTGAGTGAAGATACAGGTCTCCTTATGGGCAAGGCTAAGTTTCCACTCTTTCTCCTATATCTGTCAACTGTTTTGCTCTCCAATAAAGAGGTCTATCCTCCGTGGACAAAGAGGAATTATAACTTGGTGGGATCCCTAGAGTTCACAAGCTTTGATTCTCCATCACTTCAGCCAGCAACTAAAGCTTCAGTATTAGTGACAAATAGATGAGGACACAAAGAGGTTTAGAACGAGTGTCTTCCCATCTAGGCAAAAGAGAAATGAAAAAAACGCCCCTCGGGTGCATGCCACATTCAATTCCATTCAAATCTGAGAACTCTAGAGAGTCTAGAGATGAACTTGGGTTTAAATTTAATATAATGATTATTTTTAAAAAACAGCTGTAATATTTTTAGGGCATATGGACTTAAATATTATAGAATGCTCTCGAATCTATCTGTAAGGATTTAGGTATTATAGAATGGTCTCGAATCTATCTGTAAATAGAAAGTTCGCCCTTGTGAAATCAAACAAAATTACACTAATGTACAAAAGAGCGGATGTGAATAAAAATGGATCCTGATATTTCTAGTTACAAGGAAATAAACCATGGCATATAGGCCACTGACAAGTTTTATGCTTGTGTTCAAGTGATCATTGCACCCACAAACTAAAGGAAAATGTGCTATGTTTGTTTAATATAAACCCTATAGAATCATTTGTAGTGTGTCCTAGGAAGAAAGAGAATATATTAATATTACAATATTAATGTTACTGTCATTAATTTAGACTGCTTTGCTAGTATGCTAATTGTTTCCCTGTATTTAAAAATAATGTGACCAGTAATGGCAAATCTAGCCGTCCCTGCCAAAGGCAAGGTAAATCTGTGCTGCCTATAAAACAGCCAACAATGCAGCCAGCAACATAATAGAAGATTTCAAAGAGGTGCAAGAAAATGCTATTATTTGCCTAATAATCACAACTGTGTGTCTGAATACGTAATTTTGGCTTTACAACACTACTCAGTGAAACTAACAGGTGAGTCAAAAATTATCATCTTGGCTGCTATGTGGCATTCTTCAAATCTCTTAAAATTCCTTGCTTGAGTTTGCTTTTCTGAAAAGCACTTACCCATCTCTCCGGGGTGTTACATGAATTAGGATTCCTGGAGCCCACAGAGTCTAAGCATGGCCAGCAGGTTGGAAGCTAATAAGTACAATGGAAATGGGCCCTACTTAGTTACTATGGATACCGTAGATATAAAGGATTCCTAGTTGTGGTACTCATCAGCAACTACTAACGCAAATCCCACATGCCGCTTGGACCTAAATATGGTCATAAATGTTTACTGCACACCCCATAATATTCATACAACTGTGCTAAGGCAGCAGAACCACAACACAGGAAACAATATGTTTCTTTCCTTCAGTGTATTTGTGTATTCTGTCCTCCATCTGGAGAAGTTAAAGTTTTCCTTTGCAATTAGCTTTACAGAGTATTTTTTTGCCATTGGATTACTAACACCGCTTGGCCAAAAGTGGGTGGAAGCACAAAGCCCTCGCAGGGTCACTGGCTTACCCGCAAGCCCCGCACCCATAAAAGGTTTGAGAACCTCGCGCTGCTTGATATGAAGGTTGCACTACCATGTCCTAAAAACAGAGTCCCCTTATAGGTCAGAGAGACGCAGCTGGGGGCAGAGCCTGGCTGTTCCTGACTCTTACTGTCCTATTCATGTGAAAACCTCCCAGACCTTTTCTTGTGAATGAATCCCAAATTACAACTCAATTTCTCCTTGTCTGATCCATGCAAAGGATATCCTCTTGCCTTTTTTTTTTTTTTGGCTTTGAAATCTAATAATCCTTGAAGGCAAGGCTGTCTGTTAAAACTCTCCGGGGTCATTTCACTCTTGCTTACAGATGCGAACATCACACCTCAGAAAGGAAGGTGCAGACAATGGCTGGAATCAGGACTTAACACTTGTGCCCGATTTGGCTAAACAGTTTTGGGAAACCCCCAGAAATGCTCCGCTCTGTAACGCTGACAGCGCAACAAAACCTTAACGTTCCAGATCAATAAGGAGATGTCACAGACATGAATTCATGATCTGGTCCCCAAAGGATTCTCCTTGGTTTCATTCCCTTGCTTTCTCTGAGTTGCCGAAAGCATGGCCAGGATTTAGGGTTCATTGCTGTTCACTGTGGGCCTCTACGGTGACCTTAGCCCAGTGAGCTCACGGGAGCAGCAAGCATGCCAATGATCACGAGAGGAGCATGGGTGAAGAGGGGCCGGGGAACCCCACACAGGTGCTGTGTCTGGTGGGACGCACGGAGAAGCATGCCATGAGGAGCACGGGTCCACATGCCACCACTGTTAGCAGACAACCTATTTTATCTCCTTTGCCTGCTGTGGCCCCCAGGTTCCCCTCCTTCTCCACTTTCTGCATTGCTTTTCTTTTTCCAGGTTCTCTCGAGATCATTATCCACAGCCACGGCTTCAATTACTGCCAGCGGCCGTGTAGCTGTAACTGCAGCTCAGCCCCCTCGCCCAAGCTTCCCATGTCCGCAAAGAGAATGCGAGGGCTTCCTCTGCACTTGGAACTCTAAACCCATTGTTCTCCTTCCTGGGATTTTCTCTTAGGTGGGGGCATGCTTGTAATCCTTGACACTTCCCACTGTTTCAATGCCTAGAGTACAACAGACTTCTAACACCCGGCTTCTATTTTGTACAAGCGGATTAATTGTTCTAAACCAGTCTTTTTTTTTTTTTTTTCTAAAACAGTCTTTTAAAAATACTTTCAGAGATACTGAGTTTTTCCTCGATTCCTGGGTCATACAAAAGTGTAAAAGTACTTAAAATATTTAAGCCTCTTGGTAGTCACAGTGGGACGCAGGGAGAGAAGCAGGGAGAAAAAGCCATTTTCTGCTGTTTGAGGTAGTGTGTTGTGTGTGTGTGTGTGTGTGTTGGTGGCTGGGTTTTGGTTAAGTTTATTGAAAGATTCTGAGAAAAAATAAGCATATCCAATGCTTATTCTTTTGTTTTCAGCCTTTAAATGCTAAAATCACACTGTGGAGTTAGCCACAATATTCATACATTAATCAATTTTTGAAAAAATGTGTGCTGCTAAATAATAAATTTTAAAGTTTTGTCTATTCAGAAAATTGCTGTAATATTCCTTTACTGAATTTCAGTTAAGAGTTTATTGTTTTGTTTACCACAGACATACATGGTACATAAATTAAACATATCAGATATGTAGGTTTTTACCAATTGAAGAAAACTTGACATGACCTGAAAAGATATGAAACTACCGCGGCATATTCAGAAAAAGAAAACTAATTTATTTTCTGAACTCAGTCTTCCATAGTGACCCACATGTATTTAAAAATGATTAAAAAATAAAAAATACGTTCACATACAAGCTTAGCCACAAGGAATTCTGTTTTGTCCATCCCAATCAGCAAGTGCTGCTTCTCTAAATGATCTTTTTTTAAAAAAACAATCAATCACAGACACACTGTTTTTGGTTTCTTTATTTAGAGGAAAATTCCCCCAAACAGACACAACTCTTTCCAATTGTGGGAAGACACGCCACCATGTTGTCAATACCAGCTTGGCAGCTTCATCTTAGACTATGTCCCTGAAGTAATCTTTTTTCTTTTTTTTAAATTTTTAACATTTCTATTTTTAAGTAATCTGTACACCCAACGTGGAGCTCGAACTTACAACCCCAAGACCAAGAACTACATGCGCTACTGACTGAGCCAGCCAGGGGCCCGAGGCCCCTGTCCTGAAGTAATCCTAATAGAACTTTCCACACTTAAAATCTTTGGAGGTATTTTTCCAACATCTACTTCTAAGTGTACTTTCTATTTTGAAATCTCATTGAACGCGGTAGCAGCGTGAATGTCACTTATATTTATGTCTCTCAGTATTGGAGCCAAGAGATTAGCAGTCGTAGTTACTCTTAAGGGTATAGTAATTAATGACATAATACTGTGAAAATGCTTTGGTTTTTTTTTTTGTTTTTTTGTTGTTTTTTAAAGCTTGCAATCACACAGTTTTAAGCAATCTTCTTGTGGGAATGACCTAAGGAGCCTAAACATATACTTTGTTTCTTCATCTGACAAATGTGTATTAAGCAACTACTGTATACCACTGTCCTCAATTTTGAAGAAAATGCAAAGCACATGGGTATCTCATCTCAGGGAGCTTGCAAAACTGGTAAACAAAGATAAAACAGGTTCAAAAGTTACCAGGACAAGAGAAAATGGATAATACTGTAAGCAAGGCATTAATAATGACGTGCTCATGTTCCAGGGACGAGCCAGGCTGCCTGTGACTAAGGGCGGCAGGAGCTACACTTCCTGAAAAGAGCTGGTGTCAAAACCGGACTTTGAAGGTTAAGGAAGATTTTATGAAGTTGAATGTGGGAGAAAGAAACTGTAGGGAGGGACGCCTGGGTGGCTCAGTTGGTTAAGCGGCTGCCTTCGGCTCAGGTCATGATCCCAGCGTCCTGGGATCGAGTCCCACATCGGGCTCCTTGCTCGGCAGGGAGCCTGCTTCTCCCTCTGCCTCTGCCTGTGCCTCTGTCTGCCTGTGCTCGCTCTCTCTCTCTCTCTCTAACAAACAAATAAATAAAATCTTAAAAAAAAAAAAAAAAAAAGAAACTGTAGGGAACTTGAAGGTGAGAAAATGTTCTGCGGATGGAATAGGAAGGTTACTTGTCCAGCTACACGTCTATGAGGAAAACGGTAACCAGAGAGCTAACTGGTCCTATCTATGTGACCTGGAAAATTTATAACTTATTCAGTCATGAATGAGGAGCCGCTGGCAGTTTATCAACAGAGGAATGACCTGATAGAGAAATGACCTGAAAGAATAATCTGGAAGCAGCCAAGGAACACAAATGTAATGCGATTAGGGGAAGTACAAGGTGTGTGTGTGAGCACGTAAAGACGAATGTAGTTAGGGTAGTCATAAGGATTTGCCCACCCCAAATAGGGCATCCTGGGGAGTGAAAGAGGATGCTATTGGTAACTATTCCGGAACACAGGCACAAACTGGGGCTGTCGTGAGAAAAACATGACATATGATCATCTTAATTATGGGGCACTAGTACGGCATTTTAAGATATGATAGCTTTATACTCTATAAAGCATCTTATTTTAAAATGGTTTGAAAGCAAAAGCAAACCCCTTAGAAATAAAACCAGATTTTTTAAAAATTTATTTTGTGTGTGTGTGTGATCTCTCCCATCCAAAAGCCATAAACTCAGGAAAACCCACCTATGACTTACGCTGGGCTATTGCCGAACTATGAATTGTCTGCTCACTGTCGCACAGAAAACCCGGGTTCTTTCTATTCTGTAGGCTCTTTGAGGACAAGGAGTATGTTTTCTTTGTCACTGAACTTCTTCCAGGTCCAAGCACAGTGGCTTATAAAAAAGTTACTTGATTTTTGTTGTATTGTATTAGGTAAGACATCAAAGGCGGAACACGGCAAAACTGTAGCTGAAGGTCTCCTCTAGGGGCCAGTGGCAATTAGGATGGAATCGGTACAAGGTATTATAAAGGTAAAAAGGACAGATATGGAGGGAAAGCAGAGACATGAAGGATCCAAAGGTTGACTGTACTATCCAACACAGTAGCCTTCAGCCACATTTAGCCATTTACATCCAAATTCATTAAGGTGAGTAAAGCCAAATATTCAGTTCCTCGAATGCACTGGCTATACTTCAAGTACTGAAGTCACTACATGTGGCTAGTGGCTACCATATTGCATGATACAAATACAGAACACCTACTTCATCGCAGAAAGCTCTACTGGGACAGTTGCTCTAGAACTGGGAGAATCCTAGCACCTTCAACAACAGGGACAGAAAGCAGAGAGGTAGGTCTAAGAGGCAAAGCAACATCTAAGCTTTTCGTGGATGTCAAAAGCCAAGGAGAGGGAAAACAGAAGTAGGCTGGAACACTTGAAGACCTTAACAAAGCAGGCTTAAGAAAGTTTGACTGCCAATGAGTTCATCAATGTGAACACCTACTTGAGGCTGGTAAGTGATTTTGATGAAGAAGGAGAAAAATGGGACAAGAAATTGGGGGCCAAAAGGAGAAGACTTCTTAGTTTGATTCCTATTTCTTTAAGTACAGATCTGATTTTTCAAATCCTCCACTAACCACGGCCTGTATCTGAACCTTGATAACATGGAGTCACTAGCTGGTATTAGAGATAAAAAGGCTCCACAGGCATCATGCTTGGGTAATACAGTCCACGTTTTCCCACAAGGTCAAGGATGGCAATACCGTAGGGTTGTCAAGATTTCTCTTTGTGACTTTCAAGGCTGTTTCTAGATTAGTTTTGTTAATAATTTAGATAATTATTTAGATAAATAACAATTTATCTAAATTATTATCAAAACTATTATCTAAATAATAATTTACATAAAAGCATTGCAACGGGCAAGTTGATTAAGATCAGAAGCAGAAATGCAAAAGGGCTTATCTTTTCGAAAGCACCAGAAAGGAGCAAGAGGGACAACATTTTGACACTTTGGCTTCAGGTCTGGAAGCTTATGTGCATTTGTGTTTTGTGTCAAAATATTGGGAGTATTTTATATACATAAGCCCCGTGAAATGTTGAGTAATAAAGTTGTGTGCTTCTCTTTTATGGATTCAGTGTGTAAAGGTGTAAATGTAAGGCTGTCTGTTATGTAAGTGATAGAGAGAAATCAAAGAGGGGCAGCAAAATTATTACAGGGTTAAAAAAATATTCTTGCAGCATTTTATTCTAACACGAACTGGAAAATAAACTCTTTTTTCACTTCGGAACACATTTGAATATTATTTGAAGTGGATAACAGAAACTGGTGTTTCCAAATAAGTTACTAAATATAACACTTTTAAGCCTCAAGCCCACAAAGGAATGACTGAATCAGATTTTTTTTTAAAGTGGTAAAGGTTGAGAACTGTAAAATCAGTCATAAAACATATGGAATACTGAGGGATGATTCAAACAATCTGACTTACTATTGTATGTATACACATTCATTTTTTCAAATTAGTACATACCATTGGACACTGCATCAACCCATAAAAATAACTCATACGCCCATTATGTTTTTCCATTTTAAGCTTGTAATAGCAATAACGACCTTAGCAAAAGACATTTCCTTGAAATTAATGGCTGGCTGGGAGGCAGAGCCAAGGGCCACTGGTTCCTCCCAGCTGGTCATTAATCCTCAGGAAATGCCTGCACCTCCATCATTATTGCTAAAGCACCATTACAGAAAATTCTCACAGTTCCAATATATGGAAATTTGAGGCTATTTTGCAAGCCCACAGTATACATGTTAGTTAATAGGCCACCACTGAGCACAAAGGACGTAATTATCAAAATGACAAAAGGAAAAATATTGTTCTCCTAGGTCTGTAAGATCATAGGAAATAGAGACTAGCCTTACGGGAAGAAGTATATTTGATGCTAGGAGACATTAACTTAAAGGGATGTTTTGAATCCTTCTTTTAGAGTTAATAAAAGACAAGCATCTAATAACTAAAGATCAAAATGATAAATACAGTGTTGGTATTCTGTGATATAGTTTTCAATTCTCAAAAAAAGAAAAAAGAAAAAAAACCCAACAACAAAAAAGCCTCATAGAAACCCACAGATTTACTGGCTTCTAGGCTAAGATGAAAATTAGGTGTTTTCAGGTCTATTCATTCCCTCCTTTAAATAAACAGGGCCCAACAAATGGCTTCAAAGTAGGGAATTAATCCAAAAATCACACCCAAACAGCCTATAAATCTTTTCAATGTGTTATTGTAACAAACTACGAATGTTGGATATGATGCTTTACATGTAATGAAATTAACCGCAGATTCTCACTGTGTAGTACAAATACCTACCCAGTTCTAAAAATGGTTTTGGAGCTAAAGAGACCTGCTATGGGGGTAAGTTGTGCCCCCACCCAAAAATAATGTTGAAGTCCTAACCCCTGTGTATCTATGAATGTGCCCTTATTTGGAAATAGAGTCTTCGCAGATGTAACTGAGTGAAGATGAGGTCTTTTGGGTAGGCCCTAATCCAATATGACTGGAGTCCTTTCTAGAGAAGAGGAGACGTATAGACACATGATGGGAAGAATATCATGAGATGACAGAGGAAGAGATTGGAGAGATGCAGGCCAAGGAACATCCAGAACTACCAGCGACCCAGAAGCCAAGGAAAAGGCAATGGAACAGATTCTCCTCAAGCCTTCAGAGAGAGCATGTCCCTGCCAAGACCTTGATTTCAGACTTTCGGTTTCCAGGACTGTAGAGAATAAATTACTGTCATGTTAAGGCACCCAAGTCCACAGTCATTGTGACAGCAGCCCCGGGAAACCATGACAGGATCTGAAGGAAGAGGTTCATCAGAAGAAATGTCAACATTACAAATGGAAAACCAAGAAAGACAGGTAGGTTGACAGGAAACTGCTCCCTATAGTGGAAAAGCAGTGGAACTAGAAGTCAGGAAACCTGGCTCTTGTCCTAGCTGACAAGACTGAATGACCTTGAACTGGACCCTTCATTGTTCTCAACTTACATTTTGTCACCTGCAGACTATAAGAGAATTCAATTACAGAATCTCTCCACTAAGTCTAGGGTTACTGTGGGGTACATCAAGCACCAAATAGACCAACAATTCCATATCTACCAAAAAAAAAAAAAAAATCACTATTTTGGCCAAGCTTGGATGAGACCTCAGTGACAGACAACAGGATACAGAAATGTAAGCTTTCCTTCACCACGTCCATAGCCACAACAGCAGTGTGACCACATTTATTTGGATCAAGTAAGGCCCAAGGGTGTTTGCTATGGAAGTCATAGCAGCCTGTTCTGACATTCTTTTTAATATTTTTCTTTAATGTATAGTTTTTTCTGAACTTCCGAGATTCTCAAAATGTCTCCAGCTGATTTAAAAGTAAGCTTTGGTTTAAATAATTGTTATCACCCAAAATAAAGAATGTTACTAGTAAATCATGAGGTTTTAAAGTGGTAGTAGGAGAAGGATGAGTCCAAAGAGGGAAAGAAGCACTTTATATGCCATAGCATAGCTGGGACTTAGGCTTTGATAGAACAGTGGTATCAAATATTTGCTCTCCAAAAGAACCCCTGATGATCAGATTCACAACCTGTTGCTCACTGGCTATGTCCAAAATCACCATCATCACCATAAATGTGCTCACCAAATCAAACACTCAGATTCCATGAGGGACTAGTAGAATGCGACAGACCTTTGTCGTCACCCAATGTTAATACTCAGCATTTGAAAATTGTAAATTTTCAAATTACTTGTAAATCCAGTGTTTCTCAGACAGGAGTACAAGACTGATATATTTAGCTGGTGAGGGAGCTTGGCCATCTGCCAATGTGTGTACTCGGCACAACTTTGCTGTGTTTGTGTGTGTGAGAGGGAGAGGGAGAGGGAGAGAGAGAGATGGCGTGTGTATGACAGAGTTGCGATTTTTTTTTTTAATCATGAAACCTAATGTTATCACGGCATTCTCAAATGGGGATATTCCTATAGGTCTCAAGCTAATAAGAGTCTATCCCAGTTCGTCCCAGAGACCAGGCCAGATAGCCAAAGTACAATTAACAGGACATTTCCCTAAAGAATATCTGTTCTCGTGGACATTCAAAATCTGTGTGAAATGGATTTCTAGAGGGAGAAAAGTATTCCTCCACAACTTCAGGACTCTGGACACATGTTTCAGTATATCCCAAGAGGGCAAACAGGTACTCAAATCAGCCTGTTGTTGTATGTGGCCTCAGGAAAAGCAGGTGTGTTACCCTACGAGGCCAACTCTTTGCTTCCTGGCCTCTGAAATTGGCAGAACTGTTAACATCGTACAAAAGCTTAAGTTACTCCAGGCAAATAGTTAGCTGTGTGCCAAGCCCACCTATGATTTTGGCTGGGTCAGCCAGCCCTTTCTAAGGAGGGAATGTGAAGGAGGAACTACACAGCCACAGACAGGAACCAGGGGCCAGATTTCCACTCTCAACCTTCCTACAGCCACAAAAGGCTTTTACATGCTTAGAAAAGAAGACACTTAATGTCTGTCATCATAGGAGATGTCGAAAATTCTCAAGCAACCTACAGTCTTAGAAGAGCATACTTCTGGAGGTCATACATGAATTACACAGGTGGTAAAACTGTAGCGAACTTAATACCCACAGATATGTGAGTACACATGTGAGTACAATAAGCATAAGAATATGGGAATATGATGGGTGGATTGTGTTCATGCAATATCCTAGTCCTATTCTGTGCTATAGCTTTACAAAATACCACCACTGAGGGGCAAATGGGCAAAGTGTACGAGGGATTGTTCCGTATAATTTCTTACTACTGCAAAGGAATTTACAGTGATAGGAGTTGACAAGAACGATAAGTTTACATTTGCTGGAATTTGGAGTAGAGGAGAAAGGGAGAACGTAAGGGAGTCTAGTTTTTCTCTCTGCCAGAAAAAGGGCAAGAAAAAAACGTTTATATTTTAAAAAATATGAATGTGTGAGGCTATCAAAAGGGGCCTTTCTAGTTTGATGTTTTTCCTATCTAGAAATTCAGAAACAATGTGAAGGGCCTTCCTTCTGATCTTTTTTTAGGGGAGAAGAAGAGAGGTCACTAAAATCCAAACCATGTTGGGAGAACACAACATATCTCTACATAGGTACCCCATCAGCTATTTTTCGTACTGAATACTTTCAAGTGTCACAATATTCCACATAGTTTACCAATTTTGCTAATTAAGCTAAAAGTCATTCATACCTAAGAGATTTTATTATGATTCACGAGCACAGGAAGCTGTGCGCTGTAGGCCAGTGTGATCATCTTCTGTAGATTAACTGGAGTCTGGAACTGCATTCCCTCACATCTGCCTCAGCTTTCCCAGTGGATTTTAACTGGGGGACTAAGGCTACAGTGGTGTCCTCCCAATTTGGATCTTCCTACTTGAGGTCCAGAGAGAGACAGGAAAAGCAACTAAATTTATTGAGCACTCACTATGTGCCAAGCACTGTGTATTGAGCTGCCTAGACCAGGAAGGGTGGGGCCCGTGTGTGGGTACAGGCTCATGCCCCAGACATGACATCACACTACTGCTCTGCCCACTCAGAATCACTGGCTTAGGAGGCCAAAAACGATTATATGATTCAGTGGCTAAGGTCACAGACAGCCATGGAGGAAAGGGCCCCAGGAAAGCAGCATCTACAAATCCCAAATGGACAGCTGGATCGTTGTGGCTAGTTTGACTGGAATACAGAAACACGTAACATAATCAACAGGGATGTTTCACCAAAATCCACTCTCTGCTACCCAAACTTGGGTTCTTTCAGCCCTGTAATTAAACATAAAGCCAAGCTGAATTGAGGCAACAAAACAAAAAATGAGTATGATACGAATAAGGGGGAAAGCTGCTTCTAGAAATGTTAACTGTATATTCAATAGATTTTTTAAAAGATAACAATGGAAATACTCATTTAAATATCACTGTGTCCACTCTACTTCCTTTTTTCCCAAATTTTAACTCTCTTGGACGACCCTCAGAGCAGAGGCGCTTGGCATTCCTACTGGTTTCCTCCAACACCATGTCCTCAGCTCCCCACAGACCGACCTCCCCCCTTAGACTGCATCCCTACAGAAATGGGTTGTCATCTACTGCCTGGGATCATTTCAGCCTCCAAGGTCACTTCCACTGTAAGTGATGCTCCGTGTCCCAAAATTCCCCTTCTCATTCAGGTATGTTTTGAGCATGCCATTCTTCTGTTTGGAACTCCGCAGTGACTATCTGAGGAGGAACGGATCTATCATCCTCTCCTTTAATGTCCATCACTTGAGATAACTTCCCTGCTCGTCCACTTCTCCTGGGTCACTTTACCCCTTTAGTCACACTTTGATTCCCTGGCTGGCCCCCGTCTGAACCTCACCCAACACTGCTTGTTGACTCACTCTCTCTGCACACAAGCGGAATCGTATCCTGTTGGAACTGTTTTAATATATGTCATTATACTTCTGAACGTTGTCCATGTTAGCCTTCCAACCAAAAGAGCAGATGAAAATGGAAAGAGAAAAAGAACAAATGCCTCCTAATTGTTACGTAGGACAAGGGTGAGGCTGAAGATGGTGAACTAAGTTTTTAAAAGTTATATAAACAGGGGCACCTGGGTGGCTCAGTGGGTTAAGCCCCTGCCTTGGGGTCAGGTCATGATCTCAGGGTCCTGGGATTGAGCCCCTCATTGGGCTCTCTGCTCAGCAGGGAGCCTGCCTCCCCCCCCGCCCACCAATCTCTCTGCCTGCCTCTCTGCCTACTTGTGATCTCTCTCTCTCTCTGTCAAATAAATAAAATCTTTAAAAATAAATAAATAAAAATAAAAGTTACATAAACAAGAAATTTCATTCCCCCTATTATAAAGCATTACATTTTTTAAATTGCCAGTTATCTTTACTGCAATCACCTTATGACTGTATGGTGCTTTGTGACCCTTACATTACTTCTTTACATTATTCTAACTACAATCCAGAGAGGAAGCCTCAGGAGATACGATACTTGTCATCCCCGTCTTGCATTTGAGGAAACAGGCTTCAGGGTGTTAAGTGACTTAACCAAGGACATAGAGTTACAAATTCATTAACTCAGGAAGCAAGTCAAAAAGACCTTCCATTGCAAACCTAGCATTCCATCTACAACACCATCAGAAGTCTCGTTTAGAGCCAAGATTCGTAGTTTAGAAACACAAGACAAAGTCAGAAAAATCTGGGAATGTTACCATGGGAAAGAAAAAGCTGACTTCATAAATTCTCACAGGTCCTAACACTAATGATACAAAGTACTATATTTTGCACATTTACTAGGAGCTGGACACTTTGTCTAAAACTGCAAAGGAGGGAGTATGAGCTGTGTTTTACAAAAGAAGACACTGAGGCTCAGAGAGGCAACAGCGACTTAAGGCTGTTAAGGGCTAAGGCCCAGACTCAAACCCAGATCTGAAGTGTGTCCACTTTATCCTGCCCTAAGGAAGAAGAATTATTTTGAAGAGAGACATACCAGATGTTCTCTATCACCACAAAGAACAACACAAAAGGAAACGGACTGGAAACCATGCAAGGAGAAATTTAGGTTGAATATAAGACCCTCCCGTGACAGGCGGGTGTTTAAATTTGCACACCACAATCAAGGGTACTCACGACATCTTTCTAGACAGCTTTTTCTCAAATGCAAAGAGATTTTCTTTTTTTTTTCCTTTTCCATTTTTTTAAAATTTTTTTTTATTTAAACATATAATGTAACCCCCCCACCCTCTCCCAACCCCCCTCCCCCCACCCCCCTCAAAGTAGATCAATAGAAATATCTTCTCAGGAAAAAAAAAAAAGAAAGAAAAAAGAAATATCTTCTCAGGCTCAAAAACTTTATAGAAAGATAAAACCTCAAAATAAGACATCTAAATTTTCACTCTGATTTTAAAAGCTGTGCTTGCCTTACGGATATAAAATGTCAGCTTCTCAAATGGGGGACACTAAATTTTTATGGGAACATAATTACTTAAAAGAATAGGAAGTAACAATGATGAACCCATACCACACTATAAGAATCCTGGGCAGAAAACTCCTTTAAAAAAAAAAAAAAAAAACAGCCACAAGGGAATTCCTCGTACTGTGACCATGTATGGCCAAACCATCTCCAACTATACAATCCAGGTATGTTGAACATCCTATTAATCCCATAATGTACACAGTGAATAGAAAAGCTCACTCACTCCATCATAGCATGAAACAATGTGGTACTTACTGTATGGCCGGAATTAGCTCTCTGTCAATACTCAGGAACGCTTAAGAGGTAGATAATAGAGCAGTTTTGTTCCCATAGGCGTTAACGACTGAAAAGAGTCCCAGTTGATATCCACTGAGATTAGTGATTTAATGGCAAAGCAGATTAAGACTACGTGTTAGACTAAGTCACCGTGTTATTGTTTAGAAAATCACAGATTTTAAATCTATAATTTAAAATTTACAGATTTTTTGTCTTATATTCAACCTAGACTTAAAAACAGATTTTAAATGTTTTTTGTGTAGCTCATTTATTGTCTGAACAGGATGTATAAAGCAACACACAAAGCCCTAAGCCTGACTGATTCATGGATAAACTCGCATGTCACAAGCTACCCCCGGAAGAAGAGCATTACTGATAAAAGAAAACACACAAGATCTACCAGTGCCTTGGTTTGATAGCCTGGAAATGAGCATGCCGTACACAGCAAATCCAAACAGAACGTCATTAAACTCTATCCCATTGCTATGCAAGGAATTTGAAGGGGATGAATTAGAGTTGGGAATGAGTTCGCTTCACTTACCGCATATAGGAATTATATGGTCCAAAGACAAGAAAGGGGAATAAAGGGTGTAAAATCAAACTGTACTTACATTTAAGCAAGACATTTAAAATTTGGGGTGCCTGGGTGGCTCAATCGGTAAGCATCTGCCTTAGACTCAGGTCATGATTTCAGTGTCCTAAGATCAAGCCCCGTCTCGGGTTTCCTGCTCAGCGAGAAGCCTGCTTTCCCTCTCCTAGTCCCCCCCCACTTGTGTTACCTCTCTCACTGTCAAAAAAAATAAATGAAATCTTAAAAAGAAAAAAAAAAGAAGTTTAAAATTTACTGAGAGCACAGGAGAATGAAAATGCTGTAGGATGGACGGTATTATCATACATCGGCTTTCCATTCTTTCTGATAAATCCATAAGGTGTGCACCCAGCGTCAGGGGTGACGCAGGGGGGAATGGAGACGGTAATGTGCATACTGTCCAACTTCATCAACTGAGAGATGCTTCAGCCATTTCCATTAGGAAGTTTAGAGAACATTCAAGTTGGGTCCTCTAAGAGAATAGTGACAATAAAGAAGAAAATGTAGGGACGGAGATCCTAGAATAAGGAAATGATACTCTAGGATCAGCCCCTGACATGCACTGGTATCCGGCTTCCCTGACCTCAGAATCATTTGGAACAGTGAATGATAAAAGACGGCAAAATAAGTGCTCCCTTAGAGAACATTATCAGCTATCATCTTATGATTCCCTATTCCTAAACAGGGTAATTCCCTCACCTCCCTGGGCTTTGGTGGTTCCCATAATAGGGTGCTCCCTCAAGACTGAAAATATTTGGATTGTCTGGAAACTTGTCAGGCCTGCACTTCCTTTATTGGTAATGTTAATGCTTAAACTTGCAAGTCATGCCACATTGCTACCTTTATTATCCCAACTGTTGAGTCCTTACCCCTTTGGTGGTATAAAACCTAGTGTATTAGATCCTTCCCCTACCAATGAATCCTGCTTTACGTGGGGTGCTTCAAAATGTCCCTGAAAAGAGTCAAAGACAAAAAATTATTACCTGATGTTTCTCTTGTTTGTTTTCATGTGAACACTAAAAATTAGGAGTGAAGGATAGGGGAAACGCAATTAAAGTAAGTTTTTGTGGGAAAAAACTTAAGAGACTACCTGAGAAGACTATTCTGTGAGGTTCTGTCAACAAAGCTTTCTTCTGTTTTTCTGATGGTCCAAAGCTGTGACAAAAATTCTTTGAAGGTACAGCGCTGGAGTGTCTATTTCGGAAAGCAGAACGCTATTTCCAGGAGCGAGGTAATGGAAAGATTAATACAGGGCAAGGCATTCGAAGTCTGTATCGGGCCTGGGTGATAGTGGCTCACAGCTTACTTCTTCAGTGGAAAGGCATAAGCTGGAATTTGAAATTGTTACAAACACTGCCTTGATGCCCATGGTTTGGGCTTTTAACCCCTTTGTGGCCTCTTTGAAAATACAGATCATCAGACTCCAAAAAAAAAAAAAAAAAGAAAAGAAAAATAAAGAGAAAAGGAAAGGAAAAAAAAGACAAAGTGTGCTTTCCAAATCCACATTCGTACCGGAAAACAAACATTCAAAGACCACACTTCATACACAGTAAAGAAATGCTGTCATTCTATTCAGCCAACATTTATTAAGCCCTACTTCAGGCCTGAAATTATACTAGTATCAACAGTGATGATCTACAGACTGCCTGCCCCACAGTGAATAAAGTCTTTTGGTGGCTTCTCACTGAATTTTTACAACTCCTATGCAATGAGAACTATTATGACCCTTTGCTCTACACACAAAAAGGCCAGAGCTGGTGACCATGAGCAGCTTGTCTTGCTAAGCGGCCAATGGACCGCAGGCAGCCTGAGCTCTTAATCATTTGCTGAATTTCCTCCTAGGTCCTAGGTGCTAAGGGTAAAAGGATAAATGTGATATGCTTTCCACTTTCAAGAGCTCATTTTTTTTTTTAATACAAAAGGTAGCAGTATCCAGAAATATTAAGGTGTGCAATTCATCGTTTTGACACCGGGTGATTTTAAAGTTATCTGATGAACAAATTATCAGCATGAACAAAGAGGAAAAAAATTAGAGCAATGTATGTTCAGGCCGTGGCCCAAAAGAATTATCCTGAACTTTTTAATTCCCTGTCCCTTCCTTCTTGGAGCCAGTACCTGACAACTTTTTTTAAAAGATTTATTTATTTATTAAATATTTATTTATTTATTTATTTATTTGACAGAGATAGGGAACACAAGCAGGGGCAATGGGAGAGGGAGAAGCAGGCTTCCTGCTGCGCAGGGAGCCCAATGCAGGGCTTGATCCCAAGACCCTGGGATCATGACCTGAACTGAAGGTAGACGCTTAACAAATGAGCCACCCAGGAACCCTGATATCTGGCAATTTAATACCTATCTTTTTAAAACTATACTAACCAGGGTGCCTGGGTGGCTCAGTGGATTAGGCCTCTGCCTTTGGCTCAGGTCATGATCCCAGGGTCCTGGGATCGAGTCCCGTAGGGGGCTCTCTGCTCAGCGGGGAGCCTGCTTCCTCCTCTCTGACATGCCTCTCTGTCTACTTGTGATTTCTCTGTGTGTGTGTCAAATAGATAAAATCTTTAAAAAAATAAAATAAGGGGCACCTGGGTGGCTCAGTGGGTTAAAGCCTCTGCCTTCGGCTCAGGTCATGATCCCAGGGTCCTGGGATCGAGTCCCGAATCGGGCTCTATGCTCAGCAGGGAGCCTGCTTCCCCATCTGTACCCCAATGTTCATAGCAGCAATGGCCACAGTCACCAAACTGTGGAAAGAACCAAGATGCCCTTCAACAGACAAATGGATAAAGAAAATGTGGTCCAGGAGCGCCTGGGTGGCTCAGTGGGTTAAAGCCTCTGCCTTTGGCTCGGGTCATGATCCCAGGGTCCTGGGATCGAGCCCCCCATCGGGCTCTCTGCTCAGCTGGGAGCCTGCTTCCCCCCCTCCTCTGTCTGTCTCTATGCCTACTTGTGATCTCTATCAAATAAATAAATAAAATCTTAATAAAATAAAATAAAATAAAACTATACTAACCAGATGAAATTTGACTCACTATTTTGATAGATCAAGTATGTGTACATTTGATATTAACCTGGAGTTTGGCTGTGGTGATAAGGAGAGAATGTAACTTCAGGCCCGCTTATACAACTAATTCATAGATAATATGTATAGCTATATTCAAATAATGACATAGAGTGTCATTAGGATTTGGAAAACAGCACAATCATGTCTATGGAAGGACTGTTAAATTCTTTTTTTTTAAAGATTTTATTTATTTGTTAGAGAGAGAGAGAGAGCGAGCACAGGCAGACAGAGTGGCAGGCAGAGGCGGAGGGAGAAGCAGGCTCCCTGATGAGCAAGGAGCCCGATAATATAATTTTAAAAAAGAGACCTCTGCTTCCCATAGCATCCTAAAAAAGACAGCATACTTCTGAAATTGCATTTAGTAGAAGAATAAATAAAGCATGAGTGAAAAACAAATTTCAGGGTCGTAGCTACAGTGGATTACTCCTGAGGATGGAGTGTGGGTAACCTGGGTCTAGCAATCGACAGATAATCTGAAAACCTTATGTCTGCCATTACTCCCTGCCTCTTTCCCCAGCCAAGTCTTTTACCAGAGATGACCCCCTCCCCGTTTCTGGCCCTGCCCCCATCTGGTGGAGGTGCTAATGAGTAGTGAAATAGCCAAAGCTGGGGGGGGGGGCAAAAGGGGGTGGGGAGGCAAGGGAGTAGGGAGGCGGGGGGGGGGGGGGGGTTGAGGAAACAAAGAAAAGAAGGAGACAGGAGACTGGATCATCTGAGACTCAAAGACTCAATAATCAGTCCCTGGGTAACAGAGCTGGGTGCAGCAATAAAGGTTCTTGTGTTTTACAGCCCTCCATGCTTGAGAGCCACTGGCTACAGAGAGAATGTTCCTGTTGGGTACTGAACCAGGAGAAAAAGCATGGGTAAACTGAGCAACCTGTCCGAATGTTTACAACTCATCAAAACACAGAAGTCCTGATTTTAGTCCGAAGTAGGGACAGGAGGCTCGACTCAATCCCATCAAATGGAAATTTTGCCATAAATGGTGAAATAGTTGTGTCTAATATTGAAGGGTTCAGAATAAGGAATTCCTGGATTAAAAAAACAATTTGACATAAATCCAGATACCACCCTTAAAAACAGAACAAAAATGTTTTCGTGAAATGTGGTGTAGTTTTGCCTACGTTGCCTAGTAAAAAAAATACACACACACACACACAGCATATTAACTGTATTTATATACATCATGAGAATTTCTAATATGCCATCCATAAGTACTCAGTTTGGAGTAAGCATAGGTAAATATGCGTATGGTGATATGGACAAAGTCTTAAGCACCTTTAACTGTCATATAATTCCATATTCTTTGAATTCCGTAACACCTGACATTTAGTTAGAGTGGAGCTGAGATAACGGTCTTAGGGAGGATTTGGCTGAGCTGATTATTTTGCGTAGCGAGGTAGGACATTTATCGGAACTAATTCCTGTTTATAATTGGCCACTCAATCAAGTGCTCTATTATAGTCTGATAAGACCACACGGTTTTTGTGGAACTGGGGCAGTATTCCCTCAGTGGCAGACCCCGAGGTCCATGCTGTACAGTCCTGAATAGTCAGGATCTGGTAGAAGTTGGCCAGGCCAGACTGAGCCGAATGACAAAATAGGGCAGGTTATCCACCTCCTCCTTAAAGACTTCGTTTAACAGTATAATTAAGGATAGCATTCCAATAGTCAATCAAATTAAAAAAGATATTAATCTTGAATCAAAATATGAATGATCAAATCCAATTCTTGCCTTTGGAGTATGATTTATTTCTTAGTATTTTTATATTTAATATTGCATCTTTAAAGTGTAATTTTTAGTAAATTTGCTAGTAAACTATAAAAAGAGAAAGTTAAATCATTTTTCTCCCACAGAGTTCTGTTAGGGTTTGCAAAGTACTCCACCTTTATCAGAAAATATGGCAAAGGAGATGAATTCAGAAAACATGGCTTACCAATTTAAACACATTATATGCATCAGAAGACTCATGTTCGAGTTACTGAGCATAGAGCAAAGAACCACGTGCTTTCAGGGGAACATCTTCATTTTAAATGAATATTATTACTACAAGTTTCCCGGGGAAAATGGTTTTACCTCCCCACATTCCATTAGCAGTTCTTGATGTCATATCAAAGTCATTTCTTTCCCTCCGACTCCCATAAAAAGTTACAGTTATCTGCAATATGCATTATTAGCTATTTCTTTCTAAACTTCAAAGTTATACTTCAGTTTAAACAAAGCAAGTGTTAAATTACAAATGGCTAAAAGTTAAAAAAAAAAAAAAGGAGGGGGGACAAACATCTGGAGGGGAAAAGTCATGGAAATGAAAACCTAATGTTTGAACTTCAACATCAGATTCCCAGGTTCCTCAATGCACTAATGCTTGGGAGCTTTAGAAGAAATCCAAAGAGTTTTAATCAGTCTAGTTTGTAATAGGTTTTATGCTGATTTAATTTTCTGTACTTGATCTTCACATCATCACTTAAGTTTCTAGATGTCTTCAGACTTGAAAAACAGAGAGCCTTTGTTGCCTATCTAGAATCCTTACATGTCTGACCAACAGCTGAAATTACATCACTTTCCTGTGCATCACAAGCTCTGAAAAGACAACTGCCTCCTCAAAAGAGATGGAATGGAAATGCACATTTTAAAATCAGTATACTGACACCCCGTTACCAAATAAAGAGAATGAGCAACCCCTCCCCTCCCAAAACAGCTGGGCTTCGTTAGTGACCAATCGTGGTTCAGCAAAGGCAGCTAGTCCTTGGTTCAATTTCTAGGTCAATCTCAGTATCTCCAGAGGGTTGGTGGATTGGTTGGTTTTTACTCTTTACAAACCATCACTTCCTATTGGGGGTATACTCCTCTTCTGTCGTTTTGTTTCTCATAAAGATATTCTGAAAACAAAACATCTACAAACATCTTTGTTCCCACTGCTTTATTCTTTATTACTCTGTCCTTGCTTCTTTTCCAGAAGCACTAGTTGCTTCCCTGAGTAACATCTAAATGAAGCTTTTCACCCTCCGGGTTCCCATCTTCTTGAGCCTTCACTCCATTCCCTAAAACTTTTTCTAAATATTTTCCATCACTAACTCTGTTCTGGGATGAGCTCCCTTCCTAGGCTAAAACTAAGGAAGGCAAATATTAAATGCCTCGTCTCAACTGGCAGAAGGACTGAGTAATGGAATTCCATGGAGCTTCCAAGAAACCAGCACATCTCTGGACGCGTGTGATCTGACCCACAGGAGGAATCATACTTTTCAAACTGATGAACTACGCATGATGCCAAAACTCGACCGTGAGAAGAGAGGCTTATAAGCTGCTATGTACAATTCTCCCCTGAGATAGACTTAATATAAACTTAGACTTAAAATGAACTTTAGGATTATTTATAAGCAGTTCTTAAGCTTGATGATACTCAGCTGAGATCCATTAAAGACATAATGGTACCACCAAGGGTGTTGGGTTAGTTGACGCCTGACTGCCACCTTGCCCCTATGGGTAGCTGTAAGTAAGTAGGGTGTGGGCTTTCTGTGGTAACTACATGAAAATGTTCAGTGGAATGAATCGTCGTGTCTAACATTATTTGAGCATTCGAGTGTACTAAGCCTTTTATTAAGCCCTTTGCATGCGTGATCCTATTTAATCCCCACAACAACACTACGTATGAGAAATGTATCTATCTAACAACTGTGAAAAATGTACTGCTTTTGCCACCTTTTTAGAGAGAAGGAAACCAAATCTTTTAAAGGTCACATACTTGGCTCAAGACTTCACAGTTAGTCAAGTGATGGGACACAATTTGCACCCAAGCCATCTAAATCCAGACCCTGAGCTCCCAGCTATGAGACCAGGAGGAAATGGAGGTCCCACTTCTCTCTCCTTCCTTTACATCTTGCCTCCTTCACATCAAAATATTTTTAAAAAGCAGAAGTCGGGGCGCCTGGGTGACTCAGTGGGTTGAGCCTCTGCCTTTGGTTCAGGTCATGATCTCGGGGTCCTGGGATTGAGCCCCACATCGGGCTCTCTGTTCAGCAGGGAGCCTGCTTCCTCCTCTCTCTCTGCCTGCCTCTCTGCCTGCTTGTGATCTCTGTCTGTCAAATAAATAAAATAAGAATCTTTAAAAGAAAAACAAAAAAATAAAAGGCAGAAGTCCAGACTAATTCATTGAAGGAATAGATCCAAAATTTCATTCAAACTCGGGAGGTTGGGGAGGGCACAAAAGAGAATAAAGGAAAGAACAGAAGTACTCTCAATCAAAATCCAGTTAATATACTCACTGGATTGGCCAATGGTCCACCCCCTTGACGAAGCAAGACTGATGCAAGTTTCTGCCCTACATCTGCATGTATACTTTCGGTTAGTCAACTCCTGAGTAGCCTACCATGTGCCAATCCTGTCACAACAGATGAGAGGGTTCCACGACAGACTTTTTTTCCAGGCCTACTACATGACACTGGAAGAGTTACAGGACATCTTTTTAAAAGCGAAAGCACTTTAAAACAAAACAGCTCAGTAGAATAAAGGGGTAGCAATTTGACTTTTAGGCCATGTACTTAGCAAATCTAATCAGTTGAAAAATATATCTCTAATACAAGGAAATCGGTGAATGACACTGCTGGAAAGCATTGAACTCACTATGAAGTACAAGACCATTTCCTATGGAAAATGCAATAATTTATTTCTTTAGCACAAGCCTTCCGGCAGAGAATGCCGCTGAACTGAATGTCAGGCTGTGAGTGGCTGCAGACTCTGCCCAACAGAATATATACAAGCAAAGAGGAAACACACCGTCTAGAAAAAATACACAATTTCCTTTTACTTCCTCTTCTTTTTTTTTTTTTTTTTAAAGATTTTATTTAATTATCTGACAGAGATCACAAGTAGGCAGAGAGGCAGGCAGAGACAGGAGGAAGCAGGCTCCCCGCTGAGCAGAGAGCCTGATTCAGGGCTCGATCCCAGGACCCTGGGACCATGACCTGAGCTGAAGGCAGAGGCTTTAACCCACTGAACCACCTAGGCACCCCTACTTCCTCTTCTAAGTAGAACAGCTCTTCTTTGGGGACCAAGTCAGGGAGCTGTGACAGTTCACTCACTATACAGTATTTTCCATTCTCACAGCCTGTAAAATTTAGAAATCACCACCGTCAATGGGGATGACCCATTTATTCCCAGAAAGCAAGGGCCTCCACGGTGGATGCCACTCATGGGCTTCTTATCCAGCATGAAGATCAGATACCTGGAATCCAAATCTCTAGCCAACGAGTAGGAATCCATTAAGGAGGGCACCTGGGTGGCTCAGTGGGTTAAGCCTCTGCCTTCAGCTCAGGTCATGATCTCAGGGTCCTGGGATCGAGTCCCAAATCGGGCTCTATGCTCAGCAGGGAGCCTGCTTCCCCATCTCTCTGCCTATTTTGTGATCTCTCTCTCTCTCTCTGTGTCAAATAAATAAATAAAATCTTTAAAACAAAATCCGTTAAGGAAAAAAAAAGCATATAGGTTCTTGGCTGAAACACTGGCTGTATAAAGATGAGTGGTGGGAAGAAAAGCCATAAAGATAGGTGGGCGTGAAAAACCTAGACTTAGAGAAACAGAGAGTAGAATGGTGGTTGCCAAGAGTGCAGTGTGGGGGAAGTGAGGAAATGTTGGTCAAAAGATACAAATTTTCGGTTATCGTGCTCGCTTCGGCAGCACATATACTAAAATTGGAACAAATTTTCGGTTATCAAGTCTGGGGATCTAGCATGCTGATTATAGTTAACAACACTGTATTATATGCTTGAAAGTTGTTAAGAGAGTAGATCTGGAATGGCGTCACCACAAAAAAAAGAAATGGTAATTATGTGAGGTGACCTTAACAAATGTTATGGCAGTAATCATTTTGCAATACGCAAGTATCAAATCAGTATTTTGAATTCCTTCAGTCTACACGTTATATGTCAATGATCTCTCCATGAAGCTGGGGGATACAAGAGAGGCCACACTCTCGCGCCCCCTAACTTTCATTGTCTTTGCTTACAACTTATTTCACTTTAGCAACATTAATCTCATGACTTCCAAGAACTTACCATTTTCTATAGAAAATATACTCCCAGGAGTAAAAGTGAAAACAATTACTCTGAATCTTCCCAGGAAGGAGGCCTTAGGGACAGTGAGCAGAGGCTGCAGGGAGGCGGATAGAAGAATTTTTCTAATGTTCCAAGCTTTCCAAGAAGGAAGAGGCAGCCTTAAGAGGTAGTAAGTTCCCTAACACTAAGGATCTCAAGCAGTCCAGATGATTACCGCCTGGTGAGTGGGTCTGGAGAGAATTCACTTATTGACCAGAAGGTTGAATGAAATGCTCTAACTTTAAGGTTACATTGCAACGCTGAGATGTTTTTAATCTAAAGATCATCCCCATTTCCTTGTGCTAAGAAATCTAATCCCAACACATGTTGAGCAGAGGAAAAAAAAAAACAAGATGAATAAATTAAATGAAAGGCAATACCACAGTATAAATAGAAAGTGATGTAGAACTCTAGAGGAGAAAGGAATGGCATACCAACAGGAAAATACAGCAGAGCAGCAAAGACACTTAAAAAAGATGAAGCCTGGGGTGCCTGGTTGGTTCAGTGGGTTAAGCCTCTGTCTTCAGCTCAGGTCATGATCCCAGGGCCCTGGGACTGAACCTCCAGTTGGGCTCTCTGCTCAGCAGGGAGCCTGCTTCCCCACACCACTTCCTGCCTCTCTCCCTACTTGTGATCTCTCTCTCTGTCAAATAAATAAATAAATAAATCTTAAAAAAAAAAAAAAAAAGATGAAGACTGCAGGATAAATCAGGGAAAAGAGAAAAGGAAAGCCAAAGGTCCCATTGCAGAGGATATGTCCTGTGGAGGATGCCTTTATCTTTCTTGAGAAAAGGCTTTATTTATTTTTAAGGCTTTTCTCCTCTGTCAATGGGGCAGACAGACCAGAAGAACGTGGGTAGTGTAGCAGGAAAGGGAACAAGGTGGTAAAATGAGTGAAGTTCCCTGGTGAGCTCTGGATTTCTGGCCTCGAGGAGCTGCAGGATCAGTGCGCCTGTCGATCAAGAGCACCTGCCTAGAAGCCACAGTCATTAACGTCAGTCTGCAGGAATGGCCACTAAGGGAAGCAAACATCTGAAACTGAAAACCTGGTTTCCTAAAAAGCCGATGTAAGAAGGAAAAACACAAGCCACCTCGAAAATGAGATGTGTCCAAAGCAAAGCCATGAAGGAAACAACAAAGAAAGAAAGAAAGAAAGAGAGAGAGAAAGAAAGAAAGGAAAGAAAGAAAATGTTACAAAGTTATCTCATACACATTTCATCCGAATTTTATCACCATTTCTAATCAACTTCCAAGGTTTCATAATAGCCTTTAACCTTAGTTACTCAACCCACGGAACAAGTCATCTCATTGTTACCTAGGTTTGAAGGAAGAGTGGAGACTCTTTTCTTGTTGATAAGAGATAGAAAGAGGAGTCACTCCCAGGAAAGAAAAGCATAGTGAGTAAACTCCTGGAGCCTAATGGTAAAGGGCATGATAATTCGGTGCTTGCCTTAACCCTTTCAAAGAGCATGGAAACAGAAGTCAGAAATACATGTAGCTGATATAAAATAAAAGTAATCTTCATTTAAAAAATGGAAAAACAGAAAATTTTCACTACCTTAAAAAAAAAAAAAAAAAGCCCAGAAAATATATCTGATTACTCACCCATTTCCTAGGTCTGCCTCTTGGCCGTTTTTCTCCAGTGGCTTCTGCTTTCTGCAAAATGAAAAAGGAAATCATATTGTTTCCTACCTGACATTATTTATAAGCGCTGCACCGAGGGACACATTCCAAGTAAGACTGTTCTGGTTTGCGATGAGGTATGGAGATCGCTTTAACAATCCCGTTCTCCTTGAAGGCTCATCTCGTCGGAGTAGCTCCTCCTTCCCCAGTGTTTCATGGTATGATGCACAGAGACATCTACTTATCTCTCACCCTCAAACACTCCCCTGGAGTGATCTCCTCTGAAATGCATGAAAACGCTTTAAATAAGCCATTTCGCTTTTATTTCTATCCACAGTAAAAAAAAAAAAAAATACTCCCACATATCCATAACTGTATAAAGGAGTATTTAAGAAAAGTCATGGCTCTTAACTGATTTTCTTTCCATGTCACAGCTAAAGTTATAAAAATTAAAACTGATATGCTGCTTTACAACTTACAAAGCACTTCCACCTACATTGCTAATCAAAGTAGTTCCAAAGTAAGGAAGAATACATAGGCTTCTGAGTCACATAAAATGAAACATTTGCAATTCTCCTACATAGGTAACTTTTTTTTTGGCAGTTCCTTGCCAAAAAGTCACGTGTCAATCAATTCATTGAAACAGAATGAGAGAGAGAGAGAAAGTTGGCAGAAATCATCCATGTTTGTCCCTGTGATGGAAACTAGGGGTGCCAAAAAACAGCAATTAATAAAAATGCAGTATTATTACCATTAAGTCCTATTCAACACAGACCTGACATGAATGTATTTCTAACTACCTTGAGAGTTTGTTTTATTGCTTCAGAGATTTTATCTAGTATTCCAGTTGTTTTTGCCTTTTGAATGAAATTTTAACATCATCTATAAAGTAATTCCCTATGTTTACGGCCCCTACTGCAACCCTTAAATACACCAAAACACACACACACACACACACACACACGACATACGTCTCCTATAAAAACACATGATTATACTTATCAGGAAAAAGAGAAGTTAGTACACATTCTCCAATAGAAGAATTACCCCAAGGCTATATAAACACAATAATACAGGTAACCTGGGACAGCATAACTTGTTTGGCATCGTGCTTTTGTTACCTAAGTTAGCAGCTGGTAGGTCCTTGGTATGGTGATACTAAAATTACCTGTTAAAGCTGTCTACACTGCCAAGTGAGATTCTCCTCTTTCTCTTATCCAATCTGCTTTATAAAAAGAGATGGAGATAGGTAATAGATAGATAGATAGACACAAAATAAGCCACAGGATTCCTCACAAATAGCATCTCCCTGACCTGGCATTACTACCCAACAGGCCGTAGGAATTAACCCAAATTCTGTATGATTATAATACCATTAGTTCACATCTATTGAGCACACGTGTTGTTTTCATCCTCAATCTTGACAACAGCCTTGTACGGTAGGTATCATAATTTCTCTAATTTTGCAGGTGAGCAACTAAGTTTTAGAGAGCTGGGGAAGGTCACACACAAAGGTGGTACAAGTCACACAGGGGAGCCTGGGATTTGAGCCCAGTTCTGTTAGCCTGTAGAGACTGGCTTCCTCCCCTCCTAAGAGTACTACCTCCCCTTAGCATATGTGCATTCACTATCATACGGGAGACATTTCAGTCAACTAAAGTTGTGGCTGACTCAGCTAATTTCCCTGAACAGAAGGAAACCTGGTGGCCTTTAGGAGCTCAGCCTGATGGTTGGGTTTGGGCATTGTGCATCATTTGTGACTTGTGAATGGACTGCATAGAAGAATCGTTCATTGTCGGGGTTAGTGGCACTCGTCTTACCTTTAGTCGTAAGGACATGAGTTAAATTAAATGAAAGCCAGGAGTGCCCAGTGAATCACAGCCTCTTTCTGAATGCTGTCTTAGGGAGAGAGAGTTGTCTAAAGAGGAACACGGACTCTACTTTGGAAAGCTTGGACTCAAATACCGGCTCTGCCATTTTAGCTTTATGACTTTGGGCAGGTCCCTGAGAACCTTAATTCGGTTTCATGTATGAAATGGAGATAAAGCCTCCTGGGAGGAGCCAAGTGCCCACCATAAATGAGGTGCTTAATAAGTGCTCTCTCACCCCCCACCAAGATGGAACCCTTCAAGAGAAAGTTTTCCTTCTAGTTAGTCCGATCTCCAAGAATTCAGTCAATGCTAATATTCCATTACATCCATCTGTCATCTTTTGAATGAAGCTTTTTTTTAATTTACTTGATAGACAAAGATCACAAGTAGGTAGAGAAGC
The DNA here is from genome assembly GCA_003697995.1 of Taxidea taxus jeffersonii. Lineage (NCBI taxonomy): Eukaryota > Metazoa > Chordata > Mammalia > Carnivora > Mustelidae > Taxidea > Taxidea taxus. The sequence continues at coordinate 15,120 of ML110993.1, read as the reverse complement.
AGGCAGAGAGAGAGGAGGAAGTAGGCTCCCCGCTGAGCAGAGAGCCCGATGCGGGGCTCGATCCCAGGACCCTGAGTTCATGACCTGAGCCGAAGGTAGAGGCTTAACCCACTGAGCCACCCAGGTGCCCCTTGAATGAAGCTTTTAAGAAACCCTTGGCCTAGTACATAGTGAGTTCTAGGAGTACAAAATTCCCTAATACAGAAGCAGTGTCTGATTTAATCCTTGGGATCAACTGTGAGATTGCACTTTATCCAATAGTAAATTACACAAACATGGAAGATAGAAATCCTTTTTAATGGGCACAGGGATGGTGGGTGCGGTTAAGAGGAGGCAGCTATTGACCTTCAGGCTAAGGGGGCCGCACCAAGCTTCTTCCGTCCAGTTGTTACGTTTCAGGGGCCACTAAGGGATCCAGGCGTATCTAAAATCTGCTACAGAGAAGGTTGTTTTCTAAAAGGGTTTCGCTGCATTTCAAAGTCAAAGAAAGCAAATCTCTCCAAGAGAAAGCCCTGCAAATAAGAGGCGTTTAAAATGAGCATCTCATTGACAAAAAGCCCATTCAAAAATAAAATTCGCGCCATTGACTAAAGGGCAAAATATCACAATTATCACTTGGACTTGTTAAAAGCAAACTCGCTCCTTGGTCTCCAGGCCAATGTTACATGTAAACTGAAACCCTGTTCGGAGTCTACATCTAGGAGAAACACATTAGCTGTGCTGTGTGGTGTCGCGCTGGGAGGTTTTCATTGTTCTTTAAACCCACATTATTTAATCATTTTGATCAAACTTCACAAAGGCTGCAAAACAAGTTAGGATTTTAGTTTGTAAACCAGCAGAGATCCAGGGTTTTTATATGGAGAAAAACAAAACATTTCAGGGGCTCGTTTTGCTTTTAATACATCAACATATACAATGTTGGCATGTATTGGGAGTATATATTTGGTTTCCTTTCGTCAGAGTGGAATTTGGTTCTATACGAAGAACCCATGTATAATTGAGACAGTAACTTGTTCTCAGTATTTACAGTTTCTGGGTGTGGAGGGGTGGGGGGTGGAAAAAGAGGCTGGGAATTCTGCATTTGTAAAAAGTGAAAATTTCAGACTATGGCCACACGGTTTTACGATTTACCACATCGTATCTTGTTAAAAGTGTTATTATTCTTTGCTTATTTTCATGTTTTGCCTTTTTAAAAAAAAAAGTTTATATTCAGAACTGTTATGTTTAATTGTATAATACGGTTAGAAGCAAGTTCACGAGGGTTGGGAAGAACGTTAAGTGGGAAATGTAATTTTTCCTCTTTCTAAGAAGTCTGGCACTTCAGGCTCTTACATGTACTCCACATACGCACACATACACACTCACACACACACACACACACACACACTTAATTGAAAAAGGAAATTCATCTAACAAATGTAACTCTTAAGCTTGGAAACAGTGCTTACATTAGCACCTGGTACATAAGATGTGCTCACACTCTTACTCAATGAAGAAGGAAGGAAAGAGAAACATCGGTGGTGTTTATATCACATGTGTCTTATTTCCCTCTTGCCATCAGAATTCTACAGCTTGGCAGGAGCTTTAGCAAGCACTTTGTCTAGACCCCTCACTGAACAAATAAAAAAACTGGATGGGTTCTGATCTCCAAAAATATATAGCCCTGTGGGTTCTGGGGCCCAGAAGTCTGGGGGTATCAGCTGCAGGAGACACCGATTTTGAGTCCCTTTAAAAGCCTGTAGAGACTTCTCTCCAAAAGGTTTCTTGAAACTTAACTTCTAACATGCCTTTCAGGTTACTGGAGAGAACATAACCTACATTGTAACAAATATTTTACAAAACATCTGACAGCACATAGTAGTGGGAAGGTCCTAAACTTTAGAGATTTGAATTCAAGGCCACGGGCCACCATTTTCTAGTGTTGAACATGAGACATGTCACAGTTTACATCTTGGCATCAGTTTTCTCATCTGTGAAATGAAGACCATAATACCTACGTCAGAGGATTAAGGAGTTAATACATGTATAAAGTGACTGAAAAAAGCTCCCAGCACATGGTGGGTACTCAAGTGTAATTTCTTCTCTCCCTCCATATTTTAAAATGTTACCCTTAAAAAGAATACCTCCCAATTCTTGAGTGATTTTTCTGAGCATTCTCTTACTTAAATGCGACAACAATTACGTGCTCAGTGTCACAAAATGTGAGATCAAGCCAACTGCCCATGTTCATAAGAAGTGAAGCTGAGACCCAGTGTGATTTCAAGGCAATAAAGGGTCTGTTCTTCTGGGAGATATTTCATAGAAAATAAAAGAGCCATGGGCAAATCCAAAAAAGAGAGAGACAAGAAAAACTTCTAGGGTGAAAATCAAATGAGTCATTAAAAGTAAAACATTTCCAGGTTTCCTATAAAGACATGGAGAATTGCTGAGATTGGAAACCAAAAAAATAATCCAATTCTGACTTCTTGGTCAAATTTATATAGCTATTAATTTTTGTTACTTTAATGCTCTCATCACATTTTATATGTACTGTGATAATGCATGAAAACCTTAACTCCTTCACCCCAAATCAATCAGTGCCTCAGCACACAGACGGGGGGTGGGGAGTGGGAAAGCTAGAAAAATATCTGTGCATAGTACCTTGTTTTGTTTTCAGGTATCTTTACAGATATGTTTTTAAGATTAAGACCTGTAGACAAGAGCATATAGGGCAAACTATTCAACTTCTAGAAAGTCACATTTTATTTCTTTCTGCTGTTCTTTTAAACATATAAACAGTGCAAATCAATGTGCGCTGGCATCAACACCAACTGGAATCATCGATCAGGCTAAGCACTGGGTATTTCTCATTTTACTTGTTTGATAATCCAGCTCTGTGGGGTTCTAAATGTTAAGTGCAACCATTTTCCTCTTCAGGAGAAGCTGCAAGTTTGCCATCCCTCCATATAACTGAATTCTGTCGTCCATTGTAGTTCATGCTCGTCTCACCCAAGGAAGCCCTTATTGTCAACTCTCATGTCATTATTTACACATGCTTGTCTTCACCTATACAAACATTAACTTAGACTCAAGGCCAAAATGACAGGAAGAGCTATTTTCAAAGTTGAAGACTCTCCTTCTATCAACCATCATGCTACCTTTTTTGTAATCAAAAGAATCAAGAGCTATGATACAGGAGTTCACAGGAGTTACCTTCTGAGCAAAGTGCTCCCCTACATCACCCTGAAGAAAAGACAGTGACTGTACTATTCCTCTAGAAATCAAGTCAAAAGATGCCACTCAAAACCATTCAGTGTCTTAAAACAACAGAGAACAAAGCCCTAGCCTAAACTAGAATCACTTTTCAACCTTTTTCTCTTGAGAACAAAAATTCATAACTGGAAATTTTAGGATCTAGGATAGTGAAATTCATTGTTCTACCCTTGTGCCAAGTTAAGTGGTTCCAAGGTGAGCTCTGAAAACCACAGAGGGTGAGCTGACAAGATAGTCTGGAATGGCTTAACAAACATGCAAAGTTCTTCAGCCTCCATCTAATTGATACTCTCAAGAAAGAACTAAAACACCATTGAATGCCAGTCTGGTATGTTCTACCTCCTTAGCAGAGTGGTTAGTCGAGACTTTGAGATAAAAATAGGCCAGGGTTGTGGGTCAGTCAAAGCAAAGAGGAGCTCTGGATGGTGAATTCAGAAGAGTGATAGCTTCCAGAAAATTAGAACTATGGGTCCCTTGAAGTAAAGTTACTTCGTGAAAGAATCCGAATGTCTTTGAGTTGCCCATTTTTGGATCATAATCTGTGATGGCTCAAAGGCTTTGCCAGGTAGAATTTACTGATGCATTAAGGTTTGGTCCTCCTTGGCAAGTGAAGTGGAAATGACATAAAACGAGTCAATTGCTTAGGTAAATCAGCATAAAATATCAAGATAATGGAGACAACACTTGGGTTTTATTTAATTCCACCCATCTGGATAAACGTGTCTAACTCAGATAGGGCCCTGAATCCCAGTGGAAATTACCATTCAAACACACAGGAATAAAAAAAAATCCTACTACTCGCACAGAAACCATAGGCTGGCACTGTATGACAATTTCCAACACCAGTCCTTCCGTGACTTACCTAACAATGATGCCTTTGGTTACTCTCTTCAGTTGGGCCTATTAAATTCCGAAAAAAATCTTATCCTCACTCAACATCCATGCTCTAACATTTCTCTGAAATGATGAATAAAGTCTACATTCTCTCATCATAAAATACCTGTGCTTGGTGTTAGTAATTATGAAAAACCAACCACATTTCTAAGAATGCAGTTAGAAAAAAGCACAAATCTGCCTTTATAGGGTCCAATCAACACCAGACCTTTTTTGTACAAGCAAATGGAAGATACAGATCGAATGTTTACTTGAGCACATTACTTGAAGTCTACATACTTGACCTAGATATTTTCATTCTGCACCTTGCTCTCTAGCTCTGGTCATTCAGTCTCAAGTCAAAAGGAAGTTCAGGGGTGCCTGGGTGGATCAGCGGGTTAAGCCTCTGCCCTGGGTTCAGGTCATGATCTCAGGGTCCTGGGATGAAGCCCTGCATTGGGTTCTCTGCTTGGCGGGGAGCTTGCTTCCCCCTCCCCCTCTCTGCCTACTTGTGATCTCTGCCTGTCAAATAAATTAATAAATAATCTTTAAAAAAAAAAAAAAAAGGAAGTTCAAAGAAACCTATGACACTATGAAGTAAGGCTGTCTCACACCTGAGATCTTTTTATATGCCATTTCCTTCTTTTAAAATGTAATTCAGTCTCAGAAAAAAACAATTTTTGTCCTCAAAGTACCTGAATGAGAATTGCCTTGAGGCTTACAGATGAACTTGACTTTGACCTTAAAAACTGGAAAATGAGTGACAGCCCCTCCATTATTCTCTCATGATTACAAAGCCACAGCAAAAACCCTAAACACACAGGAGATTATATCTTTCTCTCCTCTAAATTGGCAAAATGCAAAAATACAAAGTACTTCCATCCAGCACAAACATGAGAGGGAAACAAAACAAGAAAATGACAACTGGTCACAGGTATATCTCTAAACTAACACATAAACTACAAGGACAAGACACACACACATACACATACACACACACACACACACACACACACACACACCCAATAAATTATTTATTCAGGAAAACATTAACTTCTGATTTCTTTTATTAAGATAGCAATATGAAGCTGGTTCTGGGACAAATTTTGAGCACTCAGATTGGACTTCTCAGGAATGACTAAAATTGCTACCTAATGATCATCCATGGGAATCTGTCATGATGGAGCGTAAGTAGATTAAAGAATCATTACCTTGTCTTCCAAAAGTTCCAAGCAGAACAAATTGTGCTTTTATAAATGTTTGTTTTATATATCAGCCAAATCAATTTCATATTGAATAGGGCTTGAAATTCAAGTGCTTACTAATTGAGTCGTTGTCCACTTGGGTCTTGCAACATTCAGTGTGTACTGTCAAGTTTCACATTGCTAATTTTCCAACAAGCAGTTTTGTTTTCAAATGCCCCAAGGCCAGTGACTGAGTCCAAACACAAACTTTATAAGTAAAGAAACCCCAGCAGCAAGAAATTTTAAACACCCAACATCATCAGGATTTCAGTGTATGTTACATCTCTTCTAATTTTCGAGTTCTGTTCTCCTATATACTTACCAGTTTTGTTTTGTGTGTGTGTTTTTTTTTCATTTTGATGAATCTCAGTTTGCACAAGAACACCCAATTTATTAATCATAGGAGACTTCTCATATCTACTCTGGTCACTCTAGCAGGCTATGATTATCTTACATGTTATGAACAATAGAACTTTTTCTGAAAAAGACTGCTTCTCAAAATCCTAACAAACACGTTTTGTCAGAGTACAATATGTGTTTGATAAACAAATTTATGTTTGATAATCATGTTTACATAGGGTAGTAGCAAACTCAATAAATACCAATTTGAAAGTGAAAATACCTTAAGTTTACACATGCCATGAACAATTTATCAATGTCATTCAGTCTTTTGCAAAGTATTATCTTCTCCAAATGAAGCGTAATTTATAAAACTGAAGAAATAGAACAGTGTTATGGGCAAATATATTTGCTCATTTTTATTAGAAGGGACTTTTAGAACAGAAGTATGTGAAATAATTTTGTCTGGATGAATGGAAGATATCAGGGAAAGATTTCTATGGGAAAAAGAAAATCTATTTCTGTTTTGGAAGTTATAATAATGTATACATATACATGAAGAATTACCAGAAAGATGAGCAGCCTAGTAGAATCCTCTGTAAATACCTATTACTAAAGCAACTAAAAATATATCAAACCTTATTGGGAGGAGACCAATTTTTTTGTTATTTTGCTTTATGTAGTAAATTAGACACAAGTCTCAGCTTCCCTTGTGTCAATAAAGATTTTGCTAGTCAGTGGTAAACTTTTCAAAATGAAGAGAAGATAATGGAAGCATCTCTTTAATCATTCAAAAAAAAAGGTAATACACTGAATTTTAAATCAGTTTTTTATGACAAGATATGCAGATTTCTTCCTGGGAGATGCTGTAATGATGCATTTTTCAGAGCAATCACATCAGAGTTTCAATGTTTGTTAGCTACCTATTAAGATATTCTTTTGCCATTTCATTAGAGTAAAATTAAATTAGGTAAATCCCACACTTATGCAACATTTAAAAACTCCTTTGTTAAATTAGCCCCTTTCGGTTGATCTCATAAACCAGGTAAAAATGTAACAAATAGGAAATACTCATATTAGAAATATCAGATTATATACTTTAAGTTCTAAATGACAAGGTAAATTAGAGCCACTTCAAAGTTTATGGATTAAATGTGGGTCACAATTAAATCTTCACTCTGTGAAGCAGTTATAATTAAATACAGTAGGAATCTGCTCCTTCCCTTCAGCTCTGTTCAAGATTATTAAAATAAAACAGACAAGAATTCATAGTTGCTCCCTAAACGACTTTATATGTATCACTGGTTGCTACAGCAGTTTACAACACTGAAAACTATCACATCTAACATGGTTAGTGCCCACAGTCACAGAGAAAACCACACCAAACTTAGTCCCCAAAGATGTTCTTATGGCCCTTTTAACAAATACTGTACATGATGTACTCAAACCCACTAAAAAAGGGTATAGAAAAATTTACTTCTGAATTTTGAGCCTTTGTTTTCAACTAATATACAACCCTACAAATAAAATACAGCCTCTTTTTCTGATTCCTTTATAGAGCTAAAAAAAAGTTGAGTTTTATATTCACCTTCACTTCTTTGTACATGCATTGACCCTAAGGTATTTCCTCTTTGCTAGCTCAGATACAACCAACATGAAGTTATGTGAAACTGCAATTTACAATTTATAAATAAAAACACTGGAACTTATACTTGACTGGGTTCTATCCCACCCCAAAATACACAATAATGAATCAAATACTTGTTTAAAAAAACTTCTCATTGTCCCATTTAGAGCACTGCTGTATCACCTGATGGAAAGGCATTTTGAGAAATTATGATATATTACATTGCAAGTTTATTGTAAACAAACAGCATAGTTTATCACCACATTTAAATCTGTAGAATTCATGAAAATTTTTTTTCCAGTATCCCATAATTGAATTTACTTCTAATTATCATTTGGCAAAATACTTAACCTTATAGAAGGGTTTGGTTTTGCAGTAATCATGTAAATAAGCTCGAAGTAAATCAGTCTTTATTATTTTTGAAGGAAATTGCAAACAACACCATCAAGCAAATCCTACAGTTCTGGTTTATTTTTAACTCTTTCACAAGGGGTGCAGATCTTAATTGTGTCTTTCTCCACTCCCCCTCCTCACCCTCCCAGCCCCCGTTTTGAGTTTCAAATTATTTGGTGATTGTTTATTTAAGAACAACACTGGAAGCATCTTCATAAACTTTTTAGGTTAAGCAGTTATGCTTCGAAATCTGATTTTGCTTAGAAATAGCAAGGGTAGGAAATGAGTCTTGGGTTACCCAATTGGGACAAATCCTTAGGTTTGGATCTAGAATGGGGAAATTACAGGGAAGTTCCTGTGGTCATGGAGAAAGTTGGGGGTACTTAACTTGAGAAATCTCACCTTTTGAGCTGCTTTGGAGGGACTCTTGTTTTTGCTGCCTTTGGGTCTTCCCCTGGGTCTCTTAGGAGAGGGCTCACCGGTTGGCTCCTAAGTATGGGGGGAAAAAATGCTGTTGTGGAAGAATGTCTGAAAGAAATTGACCCTGACTCTATAGTTAGTTTCTGCATGTGCTGCTCAAAAAGACTGTTGCAACACACTCAGTAGGAACATAAATGGAATGATGATGGTATTGACTTTACAGAAAGGGAAAATAACTATACTTTCAATTCAAGGGTTCAAAAAGGAAATCCTATTTTGCATATGAAACTTAGGTTCTGTTTCAGCACTAAAAAGGTAATAAAGGCTGACAAGGTTACATGTTCTAGAAAGAAAGTCACACAAGTTTAAGGTGTAAAATTTGAATGGTTATGCATTTGGCAACTTATAAATACTTTACAGGAATGCTACTACCCATTGTACCAGCATTTCCAACAACAGAAAGATGAAGCTAGCATCATAAATGTTTCAACAATCTTCCCTATAGAAAAGATGGTTTTTAGTCATCTCTGTATATCCGCGTTGTAGGTCAGTTATGACTCAACACATTGAGTGAAGTACTGGAGCAATTACCCAAGATCTTCAACTCAAAATAACTCCATTCCCCCTAAAATTTCCAAATAATTATGGTAAATCTGTTGTGGGAGGTTTTGCTTGAATTATCTAGATAATTGCTTCATTTCCCCACTTCCTTTTGGAGTTGGAGGCATTGACTTTAGCCTAAATTTAAGTGTCTTTTGATAAAAATAAACATTTTCCTCCAAAACTTGCTTTTGAGAAAACTCTTAGGGAGGGAGGAGACCGGAGAGAACTAAAAGAGGGGAAAAAATGAGGGAGAATTGAAGTGTCTGGGAAGGAGAAATTGAAACTATCAATAGGTTTAGCAAAACTTTAAAGGGATCCTATGCCAAGTAGTAAATGCTCAAGTGGTTAAGAGAATGCGATGATTAATATTCCAGATCCTAAATATTTATGCAGTGAATCATCAATTTACAGTTCATTCAAATTCGGTGATTAAATGAGACTAATTAACTTAAAAAGCATGAAAGTCTTCAATGAAAATCCGCATCCTATTTGGAGAATCTGGGGAAGGTTCCCTGCAAGCTTCTGTAGGACCACTAGCGCCAGTGGGCACATCCGGAGCAAACACACCGGAGACGCATTTTTCTTTCTTTGTGAACTCTGCCTTAACTCCAAGGTAAAATCTCCAATCACCTCCAGATCCCACCGCAATTTCTTTGGGATACTTTTTCGGAGGTGGGGGACAAATCGAGCTAGAGAGAGCTGGGTGGCGGGTGGGAAACAAGAGCGGGGGCGGGGGGAAGGGCAGAGACTTCCTGGGAGGTGTAAAACAGGATCCTAACGTGGTTTAAAGTGTCGCCTGGGCAGAGCGGGAAAACTCAGGGGCCTCTAGATTGGCTTGTTTTCTTTGATGATTTTAAAAAAGGTACATCCCTTTCAGTTTTTCTAAAACGCTCTGGCAAGCAAACATTGTTCGATTTCCCCCCCCTCTTGCTCTCGGGCAGCTTTTGGGACTCCAGGATTATTTTCTAATCGGTCTATTTGCCGCGAAGGCAGCGCTTTAAAGCTAGGAACGCTGGAGAAGTTTTAAAGCCCGCGGAAGCGGAGTTTAAATGTTCTCAATAGACATGCCCCGCTCCAGCCCTGGCCGCGGAGGCTTGGAGATTGCAGTGAACAAAACCCCTCGCTCTGAGCGCTGAGCGCAGCTCTGCAAGCGCCTGCTGCACGCTTAATTGGTTGCATCCGCAGACAAAACCCTCCACTCCGCGGGGTCCCGGGCGCCCCTCGATCGTCGCCTCCCAACCCCCAGCCGCTCGCCCAGAAGTACTTTTAAAGTCTACAGCTCGGAGCGCGGGATCCAGGGTCAAAAGGGGGACCGGGCGCCTGGCGAGGAAGTGACCCAGCTACCGTGCACATTCTCGGACACTACTTTCCACCGCGCCCTCGGCCAAACGGGTGAATTCCTTCCCGTGAGGACCCAGGCTCCCTCGAACCCCCTTTCCTGGGACACCTCCGCGGCGGCGGACAGCCGAGCGGCCGCCGCGCCGCTCTTAAAGAGCCCTAAGAGGACCGGGCGGGCCCACGAGTTCTTTGTCGGGAGGGAACGAGTCTCGGGCCACCGAGAACGTGGGGAGGGCGCCAAGGGGGCGGCGGCGGTGCGCCAGTTCCCGGCCCGCGAGCAGCCCGGGTTGGCGGGAGACACAACCTCCGGCCCCCAGGACTTCAGCCCCTCCAACCCCGACCGGCCGGAGCACCCCTGCGCCCCCGCACCGCCCCCCCCGCACCTCCTTTCCGCCGGGCAGTTGTATAAAGCGGCTCGAAAAGTGCCCAGCGAGCCCTGGGTTGCCCGAGCCTGGCTGCTTCGTCACGCGGAGACATCGCGCCACTCGGGGCCGTGCACAATAGCTAAACTCCGAGGACGCGCTGCGCCCGACCCCACCTCCCGCCGCCTGCCGCTGTCCCCCACCTCCGCGCCCCGAGGAGCGCGGGCGCCCCGGGGCTCAGCCGCGCACCCGGGCGGAGGACTCCGCAGCCCGCCCCCACGGCCGGCAGGCAGCGCGCCGCGGCCGCCACCACCGGACTCCCGCGCTCGGGTCGCCGCGCGTGGCGGGGCCCTGGCCGAGGGAGCAGAGGTGGGCTGCTGCCCCCCACCCCGCCCGCGTACTGACTTGCTGCTGCTTCCTGGGTCGGCCGCGTCCTCTCTTCTGAGGCGCCGGGGCGGCAGGTTGTCCCTGGGCTGAAGTGGACGGCTGCCCGGCGCCTTCACCGCGTGCGCTCATCCTGCCTCCCGCCGCCGCCGCCGCCGTCGCCGCTACCGCTGCCGCCGCTTCGCCGCCGCCGCCCCGAATGTGCCGGGCACCTTTCGGAAGATCGGGCGGTAGGGCTGGAGGATGAGGCAGGGTGGGCGAGGAGCTGGCGTGCTGCTAGGGCTGCTGCTGCTTAGGCTGCCGCCGCTGCCACCATCAACACCGGACGTCCAGCGGCTGCCAAAAAGAGAGAAGAGGGGAGGAGGAGGAGGAGAAGGAGGCGCTGCTGGTGGCGGCGGCCGCGGTGGGTGGGTGCCGGAGGTGGAGGTGGAGGTAGCGAGAGGAGGAGGAGGAGAGCGAAGGAAAGGGAAAAGAGGGTTTGAAGCTGGGAGGCTCCCCTCTCGGTTTGGGATCAGGAGTTGCGGTCACCGGTAGCACTTCGGAAGCGGCTTGGAAATGGAAGAGACTTGGAGTGGATTGTGTCCCTTGAAATGTTAGGCGGGGAAAGAATTCCTCCTCCTCTTCCCCCCCGCTCCGCGCTCGCAGAGCAAGAAAGAGAAACAGAGAGAAAACAAATCGCGCCTTGGGCAGTCAGAAAGAAGGAGGATGGGGAGATTCTGCCGGGTTCGGGTCGGGCACAGGGCGCAGGCAAAAGGACGGAGCAGTGGGTGGCACCGCGCCTCCTCGGGTGGCGGGAGCAGGCGGCAGCGGCACCGGAGAGTCGGAGGGGGACGGGCTGCTCGCTCCTGCGTCCTGGCACCAAGCGCGCTCTTCCCGGGCTGGAAGTATTCTAAGTTCCTGCCCCAGGATTCAAGTGGGAAGAGTGTGTGTGTGTGCTTGGGGAGGGGGCGGCGGAGTTGGGAGGGGGGAGTGCCCACCTCTAATCGTGGGCGGATAAAGGGGAGGGGGCTGCGCAGGGGGAAAAGTATGAGGAGGAGGGAGGCCAGGCGGACCGCCGAGCCAAGGCGCCTGGCCGCGGGCCAGAGGCAGCGTTCGAAATACAACTGCCTCGGCGGCGGCGGCGGCGCCCGGGTGCCACCCGAAGCCCCGCTCACGTGCTCCCGCCTGGCGGCGGGGTTAAAGGGACAGGCCGGGGATCCCGGGACGGCTTGCCGCCGGCCTCGTCCCGCCTGCCGCCCGAGGTCGCCCCTGGGCGGTTGTCCTAGTAAGGCACGGGAATGCGACCGCCCCAGAGCCGCGTTTAGGGGCTTGGCCTTTACCTGCACCTCCACGTTGCGGAGCCAACACTCAGCAGGAAGCGTCTAGCTGCACGCGCGGCAGAGTTCTGGTTCCCTGTGAGTGGGAAGGGACCGAGGAGGAGCAGGAACCGGCCCCCGGCAGCCTTGCTTTGCCTGGGAATACCCTCATCACAGACTGCACGACCCCGAAGCGCGCGCACACACAGACACGCAGGCACTCAGCTCCACATATGCACACTCGTACAGCCACACACATGCACGCACATTCGCAGACACATGCACACGTGCAAACAATGTGCACACATGCCCACGGAGCGCGCCGTCCTCTTCATTGAAATTTTTTTTCCTCCGGGAAAGACTAGAGGCGAAGCAAAATCCCCACCTCGGGGCTGGCGCAACTTACCGGTGTTCCTACGCAGGGCAGAAGGGTTGCCCCACGCGGGAACCCCGTAGCTTCCTTAACACCAAAATTGCGCCAACTGTCCAACTCTCCCTGTAATTTACCCTGATTTAACCTTTTCCCTAGGAACTCCCTTTCTGCCAAGTCCTAATTTTATTGCCTGGGCTGTTTCTGAGTTATGTGAACACTGTAATGACCACAGTCCGTTTTAAAAAGGTAGAGTACATTTAAAAATGTACCTCTTTTCATCCTTGAATAACAAAAAAACTCCGAAAAAATTAGGTTCAGATTTTCACACATCACGCCCCAAATTATTTTGGACCAATTCCAAAATAAAAACTTTCACCCGAGGAAAAAAATTTTTTTTTCTTCCCCAAAATACAGACCACCGCGGAATAAAAACGCCTACTTTACAGTACTAAGGAGGGAGTTAGGCACAGCCAGGTTCCGCTGTGCCTGTGGAGGAGGCGCGTGTTAATGTCTGCTTCGGCGCGGCGGCGCTGATTGGCCCGCGTTGCCATTTTAAATCCATTTCCAGCCGCCCTTTGCAGAGCTGGGACTCTTAGCTGCACGCTGAGTGCCCTGCAGAAACCCGGGGTTTCTCCTGGGTCTGGGAACGCTTAGCTGTGATGGAGAGGGAGAGCCTCCTTCCCTCCGGATGGAGCCCAGCGGTTGCCTGCGGAGGGAGGGGTCTAACAGGAACCAAAGGTTTTCTGCCGGGGCTTGGCTGAAAGATGGTATCTTCATCAAAGGGATTGAAATTTCACGTACTAAGGATTGCAGTGACATTTCCTAACTGCCAAGTTTGCACATTTTTAATGTGATCACATTCGCACTGTGGTGTGCACATTTGACTTACACATACAAAACGGGCTTCTAGGTTTGTTTTTGTTTGCTTGCTTTTGCAAGGACTAGAGATAAAATTCTGAGGATGAATGTAGGAGAAATCACGGAGGATTTCAGCCAGTCAATTTTATCCTGGGTACGTTATATCCTCGGATATTTCTTTCATATGCACAGAGGCTGGCAAGAAGGGGATTCCAAAATTTGATTTTTTCATTAATCCTTGACTCTAAGGAAAGCATCAAAAATTGGGGGTGGAAGAAGGTCTGGCCACTCGTTTTCAGCCCACCGTCACTTTGCTATCAGATTATTTGACGCCTTTGGAATTTATAGCAAGAATATAAAACAAATATTGCATCAAATTTTACTTAAACCAGTTTTATATATTTTAATTCCCAGACTAAGTTTTTTTTTAGGTTTTTGTTTATTTTGTTAGGAGAGACATTAAAATTTGTTTTCATCCTTGAAGTTACTTGAGACTTTAAAAAATGGTGTCATATTCTTTTTATTAAGTTAACTGGTTATATTTTAAGGAATGGATTTTTTTTCGCATCCACATTTGTGGAGTCCCCCCACAATTTAAGTTGCTCAATTGTTTACTTCTCTTTATCTCACCGTATTTTACCCATCCATTCAAGGTTAAACTCTTATTTCTAATTTGAAACCTTCCCAAGGTGGTTTCTGTCCCCATGAAACTATTTCTTTTCTTCTGCACCTACTGTCAAACTGAACAATTAGCACTTTGGCTGCATATGTTAACAAGGTTTCTAATTATCTGTGATACATGATTTAGTGTTTGGATCAGGTCAGCTCATTAGTGGGTAGTAAAATCAATCCAGTGGACCCACCAAGACACTTAAAAAAAAAAAAAGACTACAATAGATAATATCACAGGTAAAAGTTCTGCTTTAGTTACATAGTACATGCATGTAAAAGTTGTATTCAGATGCTTTCTTCCCACCGCTTTAATATTTTGGTAATCAATATTTATCTTAAAGTTCAGAGTCTCTTGGCACTGTCTTATCACATCTTAGAGTATATTTACTATTTTTGTGATATAGGCAATACGGATGGCACCATACATCAGTAAAGATATGTAGTAAAGTCTCTTACTGTGGGTTGCAGTGTTACCTGTTTAAATGCCACTGACTTCAACGGTTATGAGAGCTGGATTCCTTTACAACTCCACTAAGCCAGCTTTGCCATCTTTGGTAAATCATTTCCCCTCTCTTGTAGCTCAGTGTCCTCATTGCTAAAATGAAAAGTCAATATAATCTCCGAGGGTTCTTCCAGTTTTAACAGACTTCAAAACATGTGTGATACCTTGTTCTCTAACTGGGTTTTGTTTATATGTAAATGAACACTTCTTTTTAGCACCAGTTAGGTGTAGATAGTGTTCAGTTCATGAAAGACTTGGTATTTACTAATTTATTGCTATGACAAAGTTACTCCGAATAAGCTACTATTTTATAAGTATATCCCAGGATGAGACAAGCATTACATGAATTAAAATATCTTAATGATTCTTTTGATGAAAGGAACATACATCTGTGATAAAAAGTTTGAAGTTCGCACATAGCACTTTACCACATTATATTGATACTTTAATACAGCCATAAATTAAGGAATAATTTAAAGGTTTTCTCAGATTATAACAGATTGACTTAATCATGGATGAATTCCACATGTAATTAAACAGATTTATTATAGCCAGATATTTTGAAAGTCAATCTATTGGGGGGGG